>JASFAX010007276.1:0-26491 GCA_030737875.1 Allium sativum
TGTAGCTTGCAAATTTTTTTTGGGTAATGTTAGCATTTGATGTGTTTAAACAATACAAAATGGAAGTTGAGAATCAACTCAACAAGAAAATGAAAAGCAAAATGGAAAGAGGAAAGCAAAAAAAGTCCCACATTATGAAATATGAGTACCCACCTCACTATATGCTTATATAAATAAAGGAGAAGGGGGCTTGTAAATAGGTGTGGCTAAGCCAAGAAACAAAATTATATTAATGCCAAATTGGGCCTAGTTTCTGGGGATTCTTGGAGTCCATGACACAATATTTTATTGATGTCAAATTGGGGCTTGCCAGATAACTTTTGGGGAGAAGCTATTCTTTCGGGAAATTATATTTTAAATAAAATATCATGAAAGAAAACTTCTAAGTCTCCTCATGAACTTTGGAAAAACATACCACCATCCTAAAAATACTTAAAAGTGTGGGGCGTGTCTTGCCAAAGTAGAGGTACCAAAACCAGTGAAGGTCAAAATTGGACCAAAAACAATTGATTTTGTATTCATTGTATATGAAAAAATAGTGTTGTATACCGATTTTTGGTACACAAATCTGAAATTGATGATATTCAAGAAAATACCATCAATGAATCGAGAAATGATAGATTTTTCGACCATATATTCCCCTTGAAACAAAGAGACCAAGGGAGGATAGAGTTCCTTATTCTCATGAGAATATTGAACAAAATAAAACTCAGCAAAGTAGTGCTGAGCAGCAAGTGGAGGAACCAAGAAAAAAAGTAAAAAAGTCAAGAACCTTAAAAAAAACCTTTGGACTGAACTTCTATACCTTTATGTTAGAGGATGATCCATTGACATACAAACAAGATATGTCTTCGAGTGATGCCCCTCATTGGAAGAGGCGATTAACAATAAGATTGAATCCATTATTAATCCATTATATCCAATCATACATGGGAATTGGTTGATTTACCTCAAGGGTGTAAGACCTCGACTAATAAATGAAAGAAAAAAAAATGAAACCTAATTGTTCAACAGACAAGTACCAAATGGCAAATGCCGATGAACAAAATTTATGGACCATTCATCTACTTCAAAGGTGGAAGGCAATGGAAAGGTTGTCTTAAAACTGAATTCTAGAAAGGAACTAATGATTTCAGGATCATCACTGAGCAATTACGGTTTCAAATTAATCTTTGAAGCCGATAAATTTGTACTTTCCAAGAATGGAGTGTATGTTGGAAGAGTATATGCGTGTGATGCTTGTATAAAGCAAATGTGACCACGATTGTACCACACACTGTTATAAATAAAAGTGAATCTTTTGCTTATATTGTTGAATCTTCTAACAAATGGCATTCTAGATTAGAGCATGTAAACTTTGATACATTACGAAAATTGATTAATCTAGAATTTATACCAAATGCAATATAAACTCCAACTATAAATGTCAAGTTTATGAAGGAACAAAATTAACAGACACTCCTTTCCTATAAATACACTCCCCAAACCAAGTTTTTTTGTCACATTGTTTCTTCCTCTTCTTAAAAGTAATTCTCTAATATAGTTTCTGTAATCTTCTTCAGTTCGTCAGAACTCCATTTCTGGCACTATGCTGTGGAGTTGGTCCATTTTATCCTGGGAAACAAATTGCAACCTTGTCAGCTAGTGCATACAACGGCAATATTGTTTCAAGGAAACTGAATATTTTATGCACTTAGACACTACTGGAAAACGAATACTTTTCTGTATTCTTTAATCCATTGCACAATCGATTACGCTTTCGGTGAATATTGTTAACACAGTTTGACGCTATAATTGTAGCATAATTATTGAGCAACATTGATTGTTGTTATTGTTTAATTTTCAATACAATCATGTATTGACAAAAGATATAACTTTGTAATACAATCGTGTATTTACAAAAGTTCTAACAATCTTGAAATAATATTTTTCTTGTTTGAACGTATGCTAATTTGGAAGATTGTAATCATATCTTCTCTTCATAAAATTGCTATAGACCCAGGTATGCTTTGCTGGTGATTCTTTTGTTTTCATATATTTGTTTCTCTATTAAATCAACCTGAGTTTCATGTTCAGATCTTAAACATTGTATTTCCAACAAGTTGTGTCAGTGGTTAATTCTATTGAGAAATCTTTTTTTTATTTAAGGCGTGAATTATTGAAACATTTGAATCCTAAGATACGTTGAATTTGTTTGGATCTGTACTGATATTCATAAAATTCTTTTTTTTCCTTCGAATCAGAGATTGCAAACATCTTCAAGTATCAAATGATTCATTTATATTCAAACACTTCATCGTTCAGAGGTCGCACATATACATTATCAGACTTTTCTTCTTCTGAAATTCGTAACTTGTGTGAATTAGATGTGAAATTCTTAAGTTGCTAGCTGACATCTGACTCTTCATATTCAAAATGATTTATGCTTTTAAGGTCTGTTTAATAAATCATTTTAACTTGTAACGCATGACATGTTTAGCATATTCAAATCATAGTGTGAATGTTATGAATTATATTATGAAATTGCTTTTTTGGCTTTCTTTCCATGGTTTGATTTTTCAATATTTCCATGTTGCTTGCAATTTTTTTTTGGGTAATGTTAGCATTTGATGTGTTTAAACAATACAATCGGGAAGTTGAGAATCAACTCAACAAGAAAATGTAAAGCAAAATGGAAAGAGGAAAGCAAAAAAAGTCCCATATTATGAAATATGAGTACCCACCTCTCTATATGCTTATATAAATAAAGGAGAAGGGGACTTGTAAATAGGTGTGGCTATGAAACGACCCGAAACTCCCCGTAAAGGAAAGACCGGATTGCTTTGAGAACAACGCACATTGGAACACAAACAGAAGAACATTTCATTGCTTATTACAACAATTTACATCAAAGTACAAGAATATACAGAGTATGAACAAATAACATACATTTGTTAAATATAAGAGATTTACAAATTACAATGCAGCGGAAAACAATACAAAACACAACTGAAAGAGATACACAAATACAAATCTTTCTGAATATCATTCCAGCTGTAAACCAGGATTCGATGAATATAAATCTGCAAAACCAAAACTACTAGCTGCCCATGTGGAAAATAGGGGCACCCAGAGTTTAGGTTAAAACAATAAACTCCAGGTCAGTCATGTGACTGGTGTGAGAACTAAAACAATTATTATCTTGGTTTTAAAGTATGGTAAGTCAAGGAACTATGCCGTATAACACGGAATGAGTTTCCTTCCAAGAACACCAGTGCATAAAAACAACAGCGCAATGCTAATAAAGAACAATGAAGATATTATAGGACTTAAGTCCCATCACATAATGCAACGCAAGCCCGAGGATAGAGTTTTACCTTATAATAGCCAAATATGCTTAGTACGTTTAAAACAAATCATTTTGATACTATTATAGTGTAATGTGTATGAAAACAACTTCAAATATAAATATATCAATCAAAGACGACATAGTGCCCCATCCCACTATGTCCCATACTAGGCTCTACAAATAAAACGGAAATATCACATATTGGAAGTTGGATTTCCGTCTGTGAACCAAAGCAAGAGATCATCCTTATCGCTTCGAGATGCTCTAGCCTGCCCCTCAGGATCAGAGCTCGAGTGACCCTTGGATCGTCAGGGCCGGTCCACACGATGTGGATTAAAAAGTCTGAACACTACGTTTCCCCGCCCTATAGGGCATCAATCTGGTCTGTATAAAGACCATACCATCCATCGGCCTCGCAGTGTCGATATATCTGAGGCGCCTCGCTATCCATCATCCACATAAGTAAAATATCTGGGCGTGCAAAAACCAGACACCACTCCTAGCTAGAAGGAAACACATGTCCTCCCTGAGGTCCTCTCCGGTTTCTGGTTCACACCAAGGTCTGAGGCTCGTGAATTAACGCTATGCAAAGCTATGCTATATTAAAGCCGTGCTTTGATCATCAACCACAAGACTCTGCTTTTCAACAGAAGCCTTGATAATTTGCATCTTAGCATGCCACACAGGCAATTCACGCTATGCAGCCGATGTCTATCAATCACACAGAATGAAATCCGATGTCGGACACACATCCATTTACAAGTTTGTTCTGGGTCTGAGCGAAAATGGAGGCACCTTATTCCTCGTCCCGTTTGTCTAATACAGGAGAGAGGCCCTCGCATGTCCGTCGATCTCAAAGTACGTCAGACAATCACCACTTATTACCTTGTCTTGGGTGTACAACCCAATCAAGACATCAGTAATCATCCAAATGATGTGAAGACCTCCGGTCTTCAACCACCGTCTTCATCGTCGACTTATCGCCAATTCAGTTATTCAAAATGGGATAAACCCGGTCTTTTTGAATAACTCGCGTATATAATAAACTAGTGCTATAAGAACAAAACATACGCCTCATTCCAATTTTGAATATTCTTTTATTTAAATATTCATATCCTTTGGGAAAGGTTCCCATTAATTTTATCAAAGATAAATTCTTTAAATTTATTCTTTAGTCTTCCTTTGGATATCAATTCAAAGCAAATTACGGTTTATCCAAACTAGTCGGGATTAGCGAACCTTACCGAAGTAATCATTTGTTTAATTTACCAATCCTAACCTATTCATCCCATGAAGCAAAACTAGTAATACTTCATATCTAACACCACGGTGTTATTGGTAAATTAAATTAACATTTCACGTTCAAATCTAATTAAAGATTCAACTATCGCCTGGAGTAAAACTGGGGGTACTCCATTCTCGATCATTTCTTGAATTTGATAATTTTAGTTATCAAATTCACCTTTCAATCTAATTGAAGATTCATTAAAACTCTAACTCGGTTTTAATTTCCAAAAATCATTACTTAATGATTATTCAAAGTTAAGAAATTAATCTTATCTTTAACTGGGTTAAAAAACAAATTTCATTTAAAATACAACTCACAATAAACCCAAAATCACATTCCATTAACAATGGAATCTTCAAAGAATACAGATCAATATATATAATCGATATGAACTTCCATATCCAACCGATAATATAAATGGAATAACGGCAAAGCCTTTTAAATTCCATATATATTATCAGTCTTCCTCCACAGAAACTCACTTCGATTATTACCAAATAGAATTCCTTTTAATTCCAATTTAATACGTTAAATTGGAAAACTTTACTTTGGAAAATCTGCACTAAATCTTTAATAAAAAGATTTATAAGTTCCAAATCTCATTTCACTGTAAAAAGGGTTAAAGAACAAATGTCGTTAAAACAGAGTTCACAATAAACCCAATTCACATTCCATTTCAAATCCAATTAAATGTTAATTAATTGGTAATTCTTCTCTACATCTTAATTAAAAGATTTATTCTTTTCACATGGGGTTTAAGAATAGTGTTACTGAAGACCCCATCCCATCAGCCTCTAACTGTAAATTTTTAAGAGAAAAATTCCCTAAGTATTAATCCCGAAGGCCGAAACCAACATCAGATCAATACCCAGGAAACCATTCAACTTAGCTAATCTCCAGTTAGTTTCTAATTTTATTAACTTCGTTGAGTTTAAGAACATTATTATTAAAGATACCATTCACGAGAAATCCAAAATCTCATTCCATTGTTAATCGAGTTAAAGAACAAGTGTTATTTAAATCACCGTTCATGGTAAACCCAAAAACCAATTTCAATTTACTTCCAATTAAATGTTAATTAATTGGTAAACTTCCTTAAATCTTTATAAAAAGATTTATATCTTTTCTCAACTGGGTTTAAGAACAGTGTTAGTGAAGATACCGTTCACGACAAACCCAAAATCCCATTTGATATTAAATATAAAGCTTTGAATAGAAAATATATCGGCTTATATTAAATATCAAATTCTGAAATCAACAAATATCGTATTGGAATAAAGATATATATATATATATATATCTTCCAAATTCCTCCACAATGTCCATATAATCATGGAATCCAATATCGAAATATTCCAAAGATAATTTCGATTCAAATCCATTCCAATTCATATATTGGAATTCTGGTTATTTTTAAAACCATTTCAAATCCAATTTATTTATTTAAAAATAATTGGGTTATAATTTTAGTTAATAACTAGTTTATTTCGATAAAAATATATTTTTATCTTTTCAAATATGGAATTTTTCATCCCAATTCTTTCCAAATCATTTATTATGATTTTACACAAATTATTTCTATTTTTAATAATTTTATTAAGGCCCGTACAGTCGATTTCTTTAAACGGCCATCGAACTGCACTTACAACGACTTTTTCCAAATTTGATTTGTACATAATTCCAAATCCAACCATTAGATTTCTAAATCCTTGTATTAGTTAGAAAGCTCTTTTCGATACGAACCCAACGGTTCCAGATTCAGGAGAATCCGACGGTCGGATCTCCCGTAATGGCCATTCGAAGTCAATGGTCAAAACTCGTGAACTACCGCGATGCGGCGTGTTCTATTCAGGCCATTGTATTATATATATATATAATATATATATATATATTTCATCGATTTCCATGTAAATCATATTTTATAAATTGTTTTAAATTCATTTTCAAAACGATTTCAACTTCATATTCAATTTCAAATCAAAATTGAATATTTCATATCATTAATATATAAATGATAATATTTTCAAACTTCAGATTTTGAAATCACTTCCTTTTCGATATTCTTTATAAAAATGATTAAAATCGATATAAATATCATTTATGTCAAAATGGTGTTAATCTAATCAACACGACTTTATACATTTAAATATATTCATGTCCATCCCAAATCGGACATCAAAATCAGATTTTGATATTTTACTGAATATTATTTTAAAATATTCATTATTTTAAAATATTCGTTAGTTTAAAATATTCATTCTTTTTGAACTGGAATTAGACACAATCAATTACCATATAATGTTGATTTTATGGATTTCATACAATACATGTATAAAATAACAATGATACACAATCAACCATCATCCATAGTGCATTCTACACTGCATAAGCATTAAATACAAATATTTAACGCTTACAATAGCTTGTCAACCAATTGATCGACATACAACTAATTATTGGGACAAGTGTATGTCGTATATCATCCCAATACCCATGTGGGGTTTCCAAACAGCAAACACTGATTATTATTTGTGCAGTTGGGCGATGTGTAAAATATATTGCCCCAATCAATGTCAGTTAAATGGGTGTACATAAGCAAATCATCTGATTTGTAAATGAATATTTATTCTCATTCATACACATGTTAAAAATTATATTTTTTACGATAAAATATTTTATTCAACGCATGAATATTTTATACAGTCCATTAATACAATAAAAATGATATTTTTATTCTTCAAATATTTTATTCAACATACGAATATTTTATACAGTCCATTTCACATCATAATCAATTTTCACACAGAATACAATCAACAAGTCATCCATGGTCTGTGAATAACGGGGAGTAGTTCATATATGCTGTTATATAATAAATAACTGTACAAGAAGTTATTTTAGTGAGAAGTTCTCACATTGGGATCCACTCCGTCAGTTTTAATTTTGAATTTTTGTTCAGATTGGATTTGAATTTTCCCGAAAATTCAATGTGCTCCAAATTGGACCTGGTCAGTCTTTTCTGAAGTTATCGTCCCCACGATCGCAACAAATCCAGCTTTGCGCGATTTGGACCTCGTATGAAGGAGTTACGCTAGTTAATACATTGAAATGATTAATCGAGTAATTAATTAAATTATTAAAAAAATTACAACGCTTTGGAAATTACGCTAAAGTTTCCTTCTTTATCTTCAACGCGATTTACTCTACGTCCTCGTTCAAAACTAGGGCTCCTCGGTTCTCGTGCCAGACTTCACCGGAGGAGGATCAGATGGCTTCACGTGGAAGGGCTATGCGAGGCACACCCTAGGCCGACGGCGCGAGGAACTCGTACGCCTCAAGCGGCGGGACATCCCCAGCGACGGCGAGCTCTTTGAGCTCTGAATTGCACTCCACTGTTGATGAAAAATGATCATTTTTATAAGGATTTGAAGCTCTTGGTTTGCTCTTTCATTTGATTCCGGAAGTTTGATTTATTGCTGAGCGGATTGGAAGACTTTCAAGCTCAAAAATCTGAGCTTTTTCCACCTTCTATTCAATAACGACGGCTGAGAGAGAGATAGTTGACTTGGGTTTGACTATGGCCCTTTATAGAAAATTAAATTATTATTTTAATAAATTTTAATGTCAAAATCGCAAACGAACTCCAAATCAAACCCAACGACTGTCGCCCCTAGCTAAACACCCCCATTCTGGACACAATGGAATATGTATCATAAGCCGATTCAACTGTTCTGATCAGTTTTTTCTTTAATTTAAAATATAAATCCATTTAAGTGCAGTTGAACGTGCATTTTAAAGTACCGGGGCCACATACGGACCCCAAAAATTACAGAAAAATTATTTCTAGCTTTGCATTGACGATACAGTCCTAACAAAACTAATTTTGTTGAATTTGAAGACTGTTTGAAAAATGACCATTTTCTGGTTGATCCAAATTGACTGAAACTATCAAAATGCGTTTTCTTTTGCCACGCTCACATACTGATTCCATAAATTATGAAAATTGGAATCCAGCAATAATTTGACATCCTGGATCCAAGAAAAGTGGTTTCATCGAAAACGGAGGTCGTTTGCAAAATGGCCATTTTTAAGGGCTATATTTCCATAGCGATTATTCTGAATTTTCAATTGGGCATAACTTTTTATTCGCGCTATGAAATTTTGTTTTTCAGATTCGTTGGGAAGATATTTTCGAACAAATTCAAACATTTTTGGTTTCACCAAAATCCGGTTTATTTTGAATCCTATACATTCATTTGAAATTTGAAATCGAATTTTCAAACTACCAGGCCATTTCCAATTCCTTTTATAATTAAAATAAATATTTATATTCTACCTTTGATTCAAATAAATATATATACATTCTAATTCTGTTCAAAATAAATTTCTCATCGTTATTATTTAAAATAAATCATTTTAAATATCCAAAATTCATTAAGATTACCAAAATAAAATTTTTAAATTTGTTCTAATTTTCCGGGTTGTTACAATCTCCCCCACTTAAAATCTTTTCGTCCTCGAAAAGGAACGGAGCTGAAAGTTGTTTAACTAACCAACTCAACTTTCAGTTCGGCTTTCATTCTTCAACTTTTCCGTTTCTAAGAATTTTCAAATTTCTCAAAAATTTGCCTAACACCCTAAATTTTCGAAAAATTTCGCCATAACCTCGCTTGTATGGGGAGCACTGGGAAAATCACCAAACCGCCATATAGGCCCTCTCATCTCAAAGAGAAAAAGAAAAAGCCAATTGGCTATCCAATTGGCTCATAAAATCTTCCAAACTCCATAAATTAGTAAACATGTACCTGTTTGTCAGGCATACAATTTTATTCCTCTTCTCTAGCCTCCTTGCTATGACCTGCTCAATGCATATACATGTACATGTATGCAATTTCAATCAATCTCCTATTCAGTTTAATATTTGATACAATTGGGTTATATGTACTATTCTTTCACATAATGGTTTTATTAGATAACAAATAATCATACAACACAACCATCAATCAATTAGTGAATTAACGTTTCAAATTCATAATTTTGACATATATACAGAAAACATGTTTTTGAAGCCAAATCACAACAATACCCCTATCTAGTTTTGGTTCTCACACCAGTCAATTGGAAATATATATATATATATATATATATATTCCACCTTTGAAACTCAGACACAAACGACTGATGCCGTACAGTCATTAATAATTTTATCTCTGGGCGACTATAGTGTGATTCTATATCTATCCAGTATATTAAAACTTCGAATATACATTCATGACGCATACATGAAAAATCTCATATATTCGGTTGTCCAAAATAAAACAAAATAATATACTCAAATACGTATAATTAGATTAAATTTTCAAAACAAAATTGGTTTTCACTTTTATTTTAAAATTTTCACTCTTCATACTCGTTTTAGGATACTACTGATCCTATCTCTAACGAGCCATTCTCATTGGATATTACTAATCCAATCTCTGATGAATTCTTTCGTTTGGTTCTAATGTGTCTTGTTCTCGAGCTCTGTAAACCAAAGCTCCGATACCAAAATGAAACGACCCAAACTTCCCCTCAAAGGAAAGCCCGAATAGAGTTTAGAACACAACAAATCAGAACACATACAGAAGAACATTTCATTGCTTATTACAACAATTTACATCAGAGTATAAGAATATACAGAGTATGAACAAATAATATACATTGGATAAATATCAGAGATATACAAATTACAATGCAGCGGAAAATAATACAAAACACAACTGAAAGAGATACACAGATACAGAGCTTTCCGAATATCATTCCAGAGATAAACCAGGATCCTATGAATATAAATCTGCAAAACCAAAACTATTAGCTGCCTGTGTGGAAAATAGGGGCACCCAGAGTTTAGGTTAAAACAATAAACTTCAGGTCAGTCATGTGACTGGTGTGAGAACTAAAATAGTTATTATCTTGGTTTTAAAGTGAGGCAACTAAAGGGACCACGCCGTATAACACGGAATGGGTTTCCTCCCAAGAATACCAGTGCATAAAAACAACAGCGCAAGCTAAATAAAGAACAATGAAACTATTATAAGACTCGGGGCCCATCACACAATGCAACGCAAGCCGGAGGATAGAGTTTTACCTTATAATAGCCAAACATGCATGGCACATTTAAAACAAATCATTTTTATACTATTATAGTGTAAGGTGCATGAAAACAACTTCAAATATAAATGTATCAATCATAGACGGCATAGTGCCCCGTCTCACTATGTCGCCATACAAGGCTGTACATACAAAACGGAAATGTCACGTATTGGAAGTTGGATTTCCATCTGTGAACCAGGGCAAGGGATCGTCCTTACCGCTATGAGACGCTCTAGCCCGCCCCTCAGGTTCAGAGCTCGAGTGACCCTTGGATCGTTAGGGCTGGTCCACTCGACGTGGATTATAATGCCTGAACACTACGTTTCCACGCCCTATGGGGTATCAATCTGGTCTGTATAAAGACCAGACCATCCATCGGCCCTGTAGTACCGATATATCTGAGGCGCCTCGCTATCCATCATCCACATAAGTAAAACATCTGGGTGTGCAAAACCCAGACACCACTCCTAGCTTGAAGGAAATGCATGTCCTCCCTGAGGTCCTCTCCCATTTCTGGCTCACATTGGGGTGTGAGGCTCATGAATTAATGCTACACAAAGCTATTCTATATTAAAGTCATGCTTTGATCATCAACCACAAGACTCTGCTTTTCAACAGAAGACTTGGTCATTTGCATCTCAGCATGCCATACAGGCAATTCACGCTATGCAACCGATGTCTATCAATCACACAGAATGAAATCCAATGTCAGACACACATCCATTTACAAGTTCGTTCTGGGTCTGAACGAAACCGATGGCACCTTATTCCTCGTCCCGTATGTACAATATAGGAGAGAGGCCCTAGCATATCCGTCGGTCTCCAAGTACGTCTAGACGATCACCACTTATTACCTCGTCTTGGGTGTGCAGCCCAATCAAGACATAAGTAATCATCCAAACGATGTGAAGACCTCCGGTCTTCAACCATCGTCTTCATCGTCGACTTATCGCCAATTCATTTATTCAGAATGGGATAAACCCGGTCTTTCTGAATAACTCGCGTATATAATAAACAAGTGCTATAAAAACACAACATACCCTCATTCCAATTCTGGTTATTCTTTCATTTAAATATTCATATCCTTTGGGAAATGTTCCCATTAATTTTATCAAAGATAAATTCTTTAATTTTCCTTTGGATATCAATTCAAACCAAATTATGGTTTATCCAAACTAGTCGGGATTAGCGAACCTCACCGAAGTAATCATTTGTTTAATTTTTTAATCCCAACCTATTCATCCCGTGAAGCATAATAGGTAATACTTGATATCTAACACCACAGTGTTATCGGTAAATTAAATTACCATTTCACGTTCAAATCTAATTAAACATTTAACTATCGCCGGGAGTAAAACTGGTGGTATTCCATTCTTGATCATTTCTTGAATTTTATAATTTTAGTTATCAAATTCACCTTTCAATCTAATTGCAGATTCTTTAAAACTCTAACTCGGTTTTAATTTCCAAAATCATTACTTAATGATTATTCAAAGTTAAGAAATTAACCATATCTTTAACCGGGTTAAAGAACTAATGTCATTTAAAATACAGCTCACGATAAACCCAAAATCACATTCCATTAACAATGGAATCTTCAAGTAATACAGATCAATATATATAATCAATATGAACTTCTATATCCAACTGATAATATAAATGGAATAACGGCAAAGCCTTTTTAATTCCATATATATTAACAGTCTTCCTCCATAGAAACTCACTTCGATGATTACCAAATCGAATTCCATTCAATTACAATTTAATATGCTAAATTGTAAATATTTACTTTGGAAAATCTCCACTAAATCTTTTCTAAAAAGATTTATAAGTTCCAAATCTCATTTCACTGTAAAAAGGGTTAAAGAATAAATGTCGTTAAAACACAGTTCATAATAAACCCAATTCACATTCCATTTCAAATCCAATTAAATGTTAATTAATTGGTAATTCTTCTCTACATCTTAATTAAAAGATTTATTCTTTTCACACGGGGTTTAGGAACAGTGTTACTGAAGACCCCATCCCATCAGCCTCTAACCGTAAATTAGTAAAAGAACAATTCCCTAAGTATTAATCCATAAGGCCGAAAGCAACATCAGATCAATACCCAGGAAACCATTCAACTTAGCTAATCTCCAGTTAGTTTATAATTTTCTTGACTCCATTGGGTTTAAGAACAGTATTATTAAAGATACCATTCACGACAAACCCAAAATCTCATTCCATTGTTAATCGAGTTAAAGAACAAGTGTTATTTAAAATACCGCTCACGATAAACCCAAAAACCAATTTCAATTTACTTCCAATTAAATGTTAATTAATTGGTAAATTTAATTAAATATTAATAAAAAGATTTATATCTTTTCTCAACTGGATTTAAGAATAGTGTTAGTGAAGATATCGTTCACGACAAACCCAAAATCCCTTTCGATATTAAATACAAAGCTCTAAATAGAAAATATATCGGCTTATATTCAATATCAAATTCTGAAATCAAAAAATATCGTATTGGAATAACGATATATATATCTTCCAAATTCCTCCACAATGTCTGTATAATCGCGTAATCCAATATCGAAATATTACGAAGATAATTTCAATTCAAATCAATTCCAATTCATACATTCGAAATTCTGGTTATTTTTAAAACCATTTCAAATCCAATTTATTTATTTAAAAATAATTGGGTTATAATTCTAGTTAATAACTAGTTCATTTCGATAAAAATAAGTATATTTTTATTTTTTCAAATATGGAATTTTTCATCCCAATTCTTTCCAAATTTGATTTGGACATAATTCCAAATCCAACCATTAGATTTCTAATTTCTTGTATTCGTTAGAAAGCTCTTTTCAATACAAACCCAACGGTTCCGGTTTCAGGAGAATCTAACAGTCGGATCTCCCGTAATATCCATTCGAAGTCAATGGTCGAAATTCGCGAACTGCCACGGCGTGGCGCGTTCTATTCAGGTCATTATATTATATATATAATATATATTTTGTATATTTCCATTTAAAACGTATTTTATAAATCATTTTAAATTCGTTTTCAAAATGATTTCAACTTCATATTCAATTTCAAATCAAAATTGAATATTTCATATCATTAATATCTAAATGATAATATTTTCAAACTTCAGATTTTGAAATCTCTTCCTTTCCGATATTCATTATAAAAATGAATAAAATTGATATAAATATCGTTCACGTCAAAATAGCGTTAATCTAATCAACAAGGCTTTATATATTTAAATATATTCATGTCCATCCCAAATTGGACATCAAAATCAGATTTTGATCTTTTACTGAATATTATTTTAAAATATTCGTTATTTTAAAATATTCATTCTTTCTGAACTGGAATCAGACACAGTCAATTACCATATAATGTTGATTATATGGATTTCATACAAAACATGTATAAAATAACAATGATACACAATCAACCATCATCCATAGTGCATTCCACACTGCATAAGTATTAAAATAAATATTTAACGCTTACAACAACCGGTCAACCAATCGATCGACATACAACTAATAATTGGGACTAGTGTATGTCGTATATCATCCCAATACCCATGTAGGGGTCTTCAAACAGCAAAAACTGATTATTATTTGTGCAGTTGGGCGATGTGTAAAATATATCGTCCCAATCAATGTCAGTTAAATGGGTGTACATAAACAAATCGTCTGATTTGTAAATGAATGTTTATTCTCATTCATATACATGTTAAAAATTATATTTTTAATAATAAAATATTTTATTCAACGCATGAATATTTTATACAGTCCATTTATACAATAAAATGATATTTTTATTCTTTAAATATTTTATTCAATATATGAATATTTTATACAGCCCATTTCACACCACAATAAATTTTCGCATAGAATACAATCAAACAAGTCGTCCATGATCGGTGGACAACGGGGAGCAGTTCATATATGCAGTTATAAAATAAATAACTGTACAAGGAGTTATTATAGTGAGAAGTTCCCACATTGGGATCCACTCCATTAGTTTTAATTCTGAATTTCTGTTCTGATTGGATTTAAATTTTCCCGAAAATCCAACGAGCTCCAAATTCGACCTGGTCAGTCTTGTTGTGAAGCTCTCGTCCCCACGATCGTAACGGATCTAGCTTCACGCGATTTGGACCTCGTATGAAGGAGTTACGCTAGTTAATACATTGAAATGATTAATCGAGTAATTAATTAAATTATTAACTAAATTACAACGCTTAGGAAATTACGATGTCGTTTCCTTCTTTATCTTTAATGCGATTTACTCTACGTCCTCGTTTAAAACTATGGCTCCTCGATTCTCATGCCAGACATCACTGGAGGAGGATCAGATGGCTTCACGTGGAAGGGCTATGCGAGGCGCACCCTAGGCCGGCAGCACGGCGAACTCGCATGCCTCAGGCGGCGGGAAATCCCTAGCGACGGCGAGCTCTTTGAGCTCTGAATTCGCGCTTCATTGTTGATGAAAACAAATCATTTCCATATGGATTTGAAGCTCTCGGTTTTCTCTTTCATTTGATTCCAGAATTTTTATTCATTGCTGAGCGGATTGGAAGATTTTCGAGCTCAAAAATCTGAGCTTTTTCTGCCATCTATTCGAGAACAACGACTGAGAGAGAGATAGTTGACTAGGGTTTGACTGTGGCCCTTTATAGAAAATTAAATTATTATTTTAATATATTTTAATGTCAAAATCGCAAATGAACTCCAAAACAAACCCAACAACTATCGCCCTTAGCTAAACACCCTCATTCCAGACACAATGGGATATGTATCGTAAGCCGATTCGACCGTTTTGATCGGTTTTTTCTTTAATTTAAAATATAAATCCATTTATTTGCATTTAAATGTACATTTCAATTTACCGGGGCCACATACGAACCCAAAAATTATAGAAAAATTATTTCTGGCTTTGTATTGACGATACGGTCCTAACAAAACTAATTTTGTTGAATTTGAAGGCCGTTTAAAAAATGGCCATTTTCTGGTCGATCCAAATTGACTAAAACTGTTAAAAAAAGTTTTCTTTTGCCACACTCACATATTGATTCTATAAATTATTAAAATTGGAATCTAGCAATAATTTGACATCCCGGATCCAATAAAAGCGGTTTTGTCGAAAACGGAGGTCGTTTGCCTAATGGCCATTTTTAAGGGCTATATTTCCATAGCGATTATTCTAAAGTTTCAATTGGGCATAACTTTTTGTTCCCACTATGAAATTTTGATTTTTCAGATTTGTTGGAAAGATATTTTCAAACAGATTCAAACATTTTTGGTTTCACCAAAATCCAGTTTATTTTGAATCCTGTACATTCATTTGAAATTTGAAATCGAATTTTCAAACTATCGCGCCATTCCCGATTCCTTTTATAATTAAAATAAATATTTATATTCTAACTCCGATTCAAATAAATATATATACGTTCTAATTCTATTTGAAATAAATTTCTCGCCGTTATTATTTAAAATAAATCATTTTAAATATCCAAAATTCATTAAGATTTTCAAAATAAAAAATTTAATTTGGTTCTGATTTTTCGGGTTGTTACAGGCAAAGCCAAGACACAATATTATATTGATGTCAAATTGGGCCTAGTTCCTTGGGATTCTTGGAGTCCATGACACAATATTTTATTGATGTCAAATTGGGGCCTACCAGATAACTTTTGTGGAGAAGCTATTCTTTCAGGAAATCATATTATAAATAAATTATCCCAAAAGAAAACTTCTAAGTCTCCTCATGAACTTTGGAAAAACAGACCACCATCCTATAAATAATTAAAAGTGTGGGGGTGTCTTGACAAAGTAAAGGTACCCAAACCAAAGAATTCAAAATTGGACCAAAATAATTTGATTGTGAATTCATTGGATATGCACTAAATGGTGTTATATACCGATTTTTGGTAGACAAATCTGAAATTGATGATAGTCAAGAAAATACCATCAATGAGTTGAGAAATGCAAGATTTTTCGACCACATATTCCCCTTGAAATAAAGAGACCAAGGGAGGATGGCGTACCTTATTCTCTTGAGAATATTTAACAAAATATAATTCAGCAAAGTAGTGTTGAGAAGCAAGTGGAGGAAGCAGGAAAAAAGTAAAAAAGTCAGGGACCTTAAAAAACCGTTGGAGCAAACTTCTATACCTTTATGTAAGAAGATGATCCATTAACATACAAACAAGATTTGTCATCCAGCGATGGCCCTCATTGAAAGAGGCGATTAATAATAAGGTTGAATCCATTACGTCCAATCATACGTGGGAATTGGTTGATTTACCTCATGGGTGTAAGACCTTAGGTAATGAATGAAAGAAAAAAAATGAAACTTGATGGTTCAACGGACAAGTACAAAACGGAAAATGCCGATGAACAAACTTTTATGGGCCGCTCATTTACTTCAAAGGTGGAAGGCAAAGGAAAGGTTGTGTTTAAACTGAATTCTGGAAAGGAACTAGTGATTTCAGGATGATCACTGAGCAATCATGGTTTCAAATTATTCTTTGAAGCTGACAAATTTGTACTTTCCAAGAATGGAGTGTATGTTGGAGGACTATATGCGTGTGACGTTTGTTTAAAGCAAATGTAACTACAATTGTACCACACACTGTTATAAATAAAAGCGATTTTTTTGCTTATATTGTTGAATCTTCTAATAAATGGCATTCCAGATTAGAGCATGTAAACTTTGATACATTGCGAAAATGGACTAATCTAGAATTTATACCAAAATGCAATACAAATTCCAACTATAAATGTCAAGTTTATGCAGAAGCAAAATTGATAAGAACCTCGTTTCATCATGTTGAACGAGGGACCGAACCTCTAGACTTAACACATACTGATGTATGCGATTTGAAAATGTGTCAAACTAGATGTGGAAAAAAGTATTTTATTACATTCAATTAAGAACTACTAGATATTGTCATGTATATTTCCTTAGAAACAAGGATAACATCAAAAAGAATGCTTATTGCAATTGCATCCATACATGACTTAGAAATACATCAAATGGATGTTAAAACTGCAGCATTGAATGGTGAATTAGAGGAAGGAATCTATATGGAACAACTTGAAGGATTTCTGAGCTCAGAAAATGAGAATAAAGTTTGCAAACTGGTAAAAAAAACTTTATGGTCTTAAGCAAGCTCCAAAACAGTGGCATGAGAAGTTTGATAAAACTATGTTATCAAATGGATTTACGATAAATTAATCAAACATATATGTGTACATAAAAAACACACATATTGGATATGTCATTGTTTGTCTCTACGTTGATGACATATTGCTCCTAGGCAATAACAAGGCCATAATAACATCTACAAAGGATATGTTATCCCTAGATTGGATATGAAAGACCTAGGAACGGCTGATGTGATGTTGGGTGTAAAAATTCTAAGAACACCAAAGGGAATGCATTATCCCAATCGCATTACATCACCAAAATACTTGAAAAATTCAAGCAATATAATATAACTATTGCAAAATAACTAGTAGATATGAACTAAAATTGGATAAAGAACACTGGTGACGGTATCTACTAGTTAGAATACCCTAGTATACTAAGAAGTATCATACATGTTATGAACTATAATAGGCCTGATATCGCATATGCTGTAAGCAAACTAAATAGATTTACTAGCAATCCCGGTAAACATCATTGGAAAGTGATAATCAAAGCTCTAGGATATCTAAAGTATACGTAGAGCTATGGTCTATACTATACATAATGTCCTTCAATAGTGGATGGATACAGTAAGGGAAATTGGATCACTGGATTACATGATACAAAGTCTACAAGTAGATATGTGTTCACATCAGGAAATGGAGCAATTTTATGGGAATCATCCAAACAGACTAGTATAACTAGATCTACGATGGAATTGGAGTTAATTGCACTAGATAAGACTGCATAATAAGCAGAATGGATTAGAATATTCTTAGAAGACTTTCCTAATTGTAGCAAACATATGCCTCCAATATGTATACATTGTGATAGTCAATAGTACACTATACAATGGTAAATCTAGGCATATTCGTCGTAGACATAAAAAGGTAAGACCACTTCTCTCTAACGGAGGTCATCACAATAGATTACATTCGGTCTAAAGATAACTTAGCGGAACCACTTACAAAAGGCTTGCCAAGAGAGAAAGTTCAAAACTTATCGACGGGAATGGGGCTAAGTCCTATAGACTAAATGTTTTTCTAAAATGGAAACCCTACCTAGTTGACTGGAGATCCCAAGATCTAGGTTCAAAGGGACAACGAAGTTTAAGAGAAACTTGATGGCACTGTCATACACAAACCATTCCTATGATAAGGTAGTGCATTATATGTTGAATTAGGATAAGTATTTTTACTTTTAATGATGAATTTATTTGAGGATTTAGAGAATACTCTTTACAAAATCACCTACGTATGTGCGAAAGCGCCGCTTCAAAGAGAATTATGAGGCCAAGTTCTCTAAGCACTTATGAGACCAGGCAGGTGTTCAAGGCAAAAACGAACACCACATTTATTGTGTGTAATCTACTTTGGAATTACACAAAAGATTACAGTTCAAGCACAGTCTTTGTTCACTGATTCGGCTGTAATTCAAACAGGTAATCACTAGGAAAGTTCACGGCCTATGTGCTACTTTAATCGATGTGATAAATGGCTCATGAAACTAAGATCGATTGCTCTTTCATGTGGGGGATAATTGGAAATGTATGAGCAAAGAAGGAGGGAATTGGGAAGAAGAAAAGATAGCAACATTTAAGTTCCACATCATGGAAATATTAACACAATCTCTCCTAATATATTAGAAGCCAATAGGCTTATGTAAAATAGAAAGGAGAGGGATTATACAAGGATGCGGGATTGGCCATGACATAATAATACATCAAAAAATGTCAAAGATAGGGCCTTGGGCCTTTTGGGGCCTCCTGATTGAATATGGCCGACGGTTGCTGGTTGGGTTAGTGCACTGACATGAGAATTATTTTTCTCAGAATTTTAAGGATGCGTCCATTCAGTCCAGAATTCGAAAGAAATGTCTGTTAGCTGAATAAGTACAACCTTTTGAATTCTCAACATACGCATATTAATAACCGGGTGGTTAATGGGTCGCAACCTTTCCAATTCTGACGGTTACTAATGCATGTGAACAGGCACTCCTCCGTGCCTATAAATACACTACCCAAAACAAGACAGAATTCACTTTTTTATGTCGTGTTGTTTCTTCTTCTTCTTAAGAGTAATTATCCGATCCAATTTCTGTAATCTTCTTTAGTTCATCAGAACTCTGTTTGCTGGTACTACGCTACGGAGTTTGTCCATTTTATCTTGGAAAACAAATTACAACCACGTCAGCCAGTGCATACGACGGCAATATTGTTTCAAGGAAACAAAATATTTTCTGGACTTGGACATTACAAGAAAAAGAATACTTTTCTGTATTCTTTAATTGATTGCACAATCATTACGCTTTTTGTGATTATGGTAAATACAGTTTCACGCGACAATTGTAGCATAATTATTGAGCAACATTGATTGTTGTTACTGTTTAATTTGCAATACAGTCATGTATTGACAAAAGATATAACTTTGTAATACAATCGTGTATTTACAAAAGTTCTAATAATCTTGAAACAGTATTTTTCTTGTTTGAACATATGCTAATTTGGAAGATTGTAATCATATCTTCTCCTCTTAAAATTGCTATATACTCAGGTATGCTTTGCTGTTGATTCAGTTATTTTCGTGTATTTGTTTCTCGATTAAATCAACCTGAGTTTCATGTTCAGATCTAAAAACATTATATTTCCAACAAGTGGTATCAGAGCCGCTCATGGTTAATTCTATTGAGACATCTTTGTTTTTATTTAAGACGTGAATTATTGAAACATTTAAATCCTAAGATACGTTGAATTTGTTTGGATCTATACTGATACTCTTAAAATTCATTTTTTTTGTTTTCCTTTGAATCAGTGGTTGCAAACATATTCAACCATCAAATGATTCATCTATATTCAAAAACTTCATTATTTAAAGGTCACACATATATATTATCATGCTTCCTTCTTCTGAAATTCATAACTTGTGTGAATTAAATATGAAATTCTTATGTTTCTAGCAGATATCTGACTCTTTATATTAAAAATGATTTATGCTTTAAAGGTCTATTTAATAAATCATTTTGGATGTAACGCATGACATGTTTAGCATATTAAAATCGTAGTGTGAATGGTATGAATTATATTATGAAATTGCTTTTTAGGCTTGCTTTCCATGGTTTTACTTTTTAATATTTCCATGTAGCTTGCAATTTTTTTTGGGTAATGTTATCGTTTGATGTGTTTAAACAAGACAAAATGGAAGTTGAGAATCAACTCAACAAGAAAATGGAAAGAAAAGTGGA
The DNA here is from genome assembly GCA_030737875.1 of Allium sativum. Lineage (NCBI taxonomy): Eukaryota > Viridiplantae > Streptophyta > Magnoliopsida > Asparagales > Amaryllidaceae > Allium > Allium sativum. The sequence goes on from JASFAX010007276.1 coordinate 21,189, forward strand.
AAGAGGAAAGCAAACAAAAGTCCCACATTATGAAATATGAGTACCCACCTCACTATATGCTTATATAAATAAAGGAGAAGGGGGCTTGTAAACAGGTGTGGCTAAGCCAAGGCACAATATTATTTTGATGTCAGATTGGGTCTAGTTCTTTTGGATTCTTGGAGTCCATGACACAATATTTTATTGATGCCAAATTGGGGCTTGCTAGATAAATTTAGGGGAGAAGCTGTTCTTTCAGGAAATCAAATTTTAAATAAAATATCCGAAAGAAAACTTCTAAGTCTCCTCATGAACTTTGGAAAAACACGCCACCATCCTACAAATATTTTAAAGTGTGAGGGTGTCTTGCCAAAGTAGAGGTACCAAAACCAAAGAAGGTCAAAATTGGACCAAAAGTAATGGATTGTGAATTCATTGGATATGCACTAAATAGTATTGTATACCGATTTTTGGTTCACAAAACTGAAATTGATGAGATTCAAGAAAATACCATCAACGGGTCGAGAAATGCCAGATTGCTTGACCATATATTTCCCTTGAAACAAAGAGACCAAGGGAGGATGGAGTTCCTTATTCTCTTGAGAATATTGAACAAACTAAAACTCAGCAAAGTAGTGCTGAGTAGCAAGTGGAGGAACTAAGAAAAAAGTAAAAAAGTCAAGGACCTTTAAAAAAATAACCTTTGGACCGAACTTCTATACCTTTGTGTTAGGAGATGATCCATTGACATACAAACAAGATGTGTCTTCCAGCGATGCCCCTCATTGAAAGAGGCAATTAACAATAAGACTGAATCCATTATGTCCAATCATACATGGGAATTGGTTGATTTTCCTCAAGGGTGTAAGACCTTAGGTAATAAATGAAAAAAATGGAACCTGATGGTTCAAAAGACAAGTACAAACCGACAAATACCGATGAAAAAACTTTTATGGACCATTCATCTACTTCAAAGGTGGAAGGCAAAGGAAAGGTTGTGTTGAAACTGACTCTTGCAAATGAACTAATGATTTCAGGATCATCACGGAGCAATCATGGTTTCAAATTAATCTTTGAAACTGATAAATTTGTACTTTCCAAGAATGGAGTGTCTGTTGGAAGTGTATATGCATGTGATGGTTTGTTTAAAGCAAATGCAACCACTATTATATCACGCATTGATATAAATAAAAGTGAATCTTTTGCTTATATTGTTGAATTTTCTAACATATGGCAATCTAGATTAGAGCTTGTAAACTTTGATACATTGCGAAAATTGATTAATCTAGAATTTATACCAAAATGCAATATAAGTTCAAACTATAAATGTTAAGTTTATGCAGAAGCAAAATTGACAAGAACCTCGTTTCATCATGTGGAACGAGGACCGAACCTCTGGACTTAACACATACTAATGTATGAGATTTGAAAATGTGTCAAACTAGAGGTGGAAAATTGAATTTTATTACATTCATTTACGAATGTACTAGAAATTGTCATGTATATCTCCTTAGAAACAAGGATAACGTCAATAAGAATGCTTATTACAATTACATCCATACATGACTTAGAAGTACATCAAATGGATGTTAAAACTACACCTTTGAATGGTGAATTAGAGGAAGAAATCTATATGAAAGAAGGAATCTTGAGCTCAGAAAATGAGAATAAAGTTTACAAACTACTAAAGAACACTATATGATCTTAAGCAAGCTCCAAAACAGTGGCATGAGAAGTTTGATAAAACTATGTTATCAAATGGATTCACCATAAATGAATGAAACAAATGTGTGTACATAAAACACACACATATTGGATATGTCATTGTTTGTCTCTATGTTGATGACATGTTGCTCCTAGGCAATAACAAGGCCATAATAACCTCTACAAAGGATATGTTAACCCTAAATTGGATATGAAAGACCTAGGTCTGGCTGATGTGATATTGCGTGTAAAAATTCTAAGAACACCATAGGGAATGCATTATCCCAATCGCATTACATCACCAAAATACTTAAAAAATTCAAGCAATATAATATAACTATTGCTAAATCACTAGTAGATATGAACCAAAATTGGGTAAAGAACACTGGTGATGGTATATACTAGTTAGAATACTCTCGTATACTAGGAAATATCATGCATGTTATGAACTGTACTAGGCCTAATATCACATATGTTGTAAGTTAACTAAGTATATTTACCAGCACTCCTGGTAAACATCATTGGAAAGCGATAATCAGAACTCTAGGATATCTAAAGTATCAACAGAGCTGTGGTCTATACTATACAAAATATCCTTCAATGGTGGAAGGATACAGTGATGGAAACTGGATCACTGGATTACATGATAAAAAGTCTACAAGTGCATATGTGTTCACATTAGGAAATGAAGCAATTTTAAGGAAATCATCCAAACAGACTTGTATCACTAGATCTACGATGGAAATGTGGTTAATTTCACTAGATAATACTGCATAATAAGCAGAATGGATTTGAATCTTCTTAGAAGACATTCCTAATTGGAGCAAACATATGCCTCCAATATGTATAAATTATGATAGTCGTACACAATACAATGGTAAATCTAGGCATATTCGTCGTAGACATAAAAAAATAAGAAAGCTTCTCTCTAACGATGGTAATCACAATAGATTACATTCAATCTGAAGATAACTTAGCCGATCCCCTTACAAAAAGCTTGCCAAGAGAGAAAGTTCAAACCTTATCGATGGTAATGGGGCTAAGTCCTATAGACTAACTGTTTTTCTAAAATGGAAACCCCACCTAGTTGACTGGAGATCCCAAGATCTAGGTTCAAAGGGACAACGAAGTTTAAGAGAAACTTGATGGCACAATTATACACAAACCATTCCTATGATAAGTCTGTGCATTATATGTTGAATTAGGATAAGTATTTGTACTTTTAATGATGTCTATATTTGAGGAATTAGAGAATACTCTTTACAGAATCACCTACGTAAGTGCGAAGGCGCCGCTTCAAAGAGAATTATAAGGCCAAATTCTCTAAGCACTTATGAGACTAGGCAGGTTTTCAAGGCGAAAACAAACACATACAAAGAACGAAGGGTTGTAAGAAACATTTATCGTGTGTAATCTACTTTGGAATTACATAAAAGGCTTATAGTTCAAGAACAGTCAATGTCTATTGATTCTCCTGTAATTCAAATAGGTAATCGCTAGGAAAGTTCGAGGCCTATGTGCTACTTTAACCACGCGATAAATGGTTCGTGAAACTAAGATTGACTACTCATTCATATGGGGGATTGTTGGAAATGAATGAGCAATGAAGGTGGGAATTAGGAAGAAGAAAAGATAGCAACATTTAAGTCCCACATCATGGAAATATTAACATAATTCTTCTAATATATTAGAAGCCAATAGGCTTATGTAAAATAGAAAGGAGAGGGGTTATATATGGATGAGGGCTGGGCCACGACATAATAATATATTAACAAATGTCAAAGATCGGGCCTTGGGGCTCTTGGGGTCTCTTGATTGAATATGGCCGACGTTTGCTGATTGGGCTTGTGCACCGACATGAGATTAATTTTTCTCAGAATTTTAAAGGTGTGTCCATTCAGTCCATAATTCGATAGGAATGTATGTTAGCTGAATAAGTACAACCACTTGAATTCTCAACGTATGCATATTAACAACCGGGTGGTTAAAGGGTTGCAACCTTTCCAATTCTGACGGTTACTAATGCATGCGAACATGCACTCCTTCTTGCCTATAATTACACTGCCCAAAACAAGACAGAATTCACTTTTTTATGTCATGTTTTTTCTTCTTCTTCTTAAAAGTAATTCTCTGATCTAGTTTTTGTAATCTTCTTCGGTTCGTCAGAACTCCGTTTGCTGGCACTACACTGCAGAGTTGGTCCATTTTATCTTGGGAAACAAATTGCGACCACGTCAGCCAGTGCATACAATGGTAATATTATTTCAAGGAAATAGATATTTTCTGGACTTGGACATTACTGTAAAAAGAATACTTTATGTATTCTTTAATCGATTACCCAATCGGTTACGCTTTCTGTGATTATTGTAAGCACAATTTGATGCGACAATTATAGCATAATTATTAAGCAACATTGATTGTTATTACTATTTAATTTGCAATATATTCATATATTGACAAAAGATATAACTTTTTAATACAATCGCATATTTAAAAATGTTCTAACAATCTTGAAACAATATTTTTCTTATTTGAACGTATGTTAATTTGGAAGATTGTAATCATATCTTCTCTTCATAAAATTGCTATAGACTCAGGTTTCATGTATTTGTTTCTTGATTAAATCAACCTGAGTTTCATGTTCAAACCTAAAAACATTGTATTTCCAACAGGTGGTATCAGAGCCACTCATAGTTAATTCGATTGAGAAATCTTTGTTTTTATTTAAGACGTTAATTATTGAAACATTTGAATCCTAAGTCATGTTGAATTTGTTTGGATCTGTACTGATATTCTTAAAATTCATTTTTTTCTCCTTTGAATCAGTGGTTGCAAACATATTCAAGTATCAAATGATTCATTTATATTCAAACACTTCATCGTTTAAAGGTAACACATATACATTATCAGACTTTTCTTCTTCTGAAATTCGTAATGTGTGTGAATTAAATATGAAATTTTTATGTTGCTAGCTGACATCTAATTCTTCATATTCAAAATGATTTATGCTTTAAAGGTCTATTTAATAAATCATTTTGGCTTGTAACGCATGACATGTTTAGCATATTCAAATCGTAGTGTGAATGGTATGAATTATATTATGAAATTGCTTTTTTGGCTTGCTTTCCATGGTTTGACTTTTCAATATTTCCATGTAGCTTGCAAATTATCTTTTGGGTAATGTTAGCATTTGATGTGTTTAAACAATACAAAATGGAAGTTGAGAATCAACTCAACAAGAAAATGAAAAGCAAAATGGAAAGAGGAAAGCAAACATTATGAAATATGAGTATCCACCTCTCTATATGATTGTATAAATAAAGGAGAAGAGGGCTTGTAAACAGATGTGGCCAAGCCAAGACACAATATTTTATTGATGTCAAATTGGGCCTAGTTCCTTGGGATTCTTGGAGTACATGACACAAAATTTTATTGATGTCAAATTGGGGCTTGCGAGATAACTTTTTGGGAGAAGCTATTCATTCGGGAAATCATATTTTAAATAAAATATCCCGAAAGAAAACTTCTAAGTCTCTTCATTAACTTTAGTAAAATTGGCCACCATCCTACAAATACTTAAAAGTGTGGGGATGTCTTACCAAAGTAAAGGTACCAAAACC
>JASFAX010007277.1:0-26482 GCA_030737875.1 Allium sativum
AAATTCTCGTCACCTTGTCAAAGTCTGAGGGAGTGTGTATTTTAAATGCTCCAGAGGATAAATCCTCGTCATCTCGTCCCGTGTGGGAAATAAATAGTCCATGTGCCGTATCTAATAACTAGAGAGACGTGATTATTGTCAACTCCAGACCCGTGTGGGGTTTTTATTAATCTGGCAATTTTATCGTTATAATTTAAATATTCCATATCAGTCATCAGTTCAACCTATAAAATATAGTCATCGCCATACAAGCCTCTCGCTCGTATGGTAAATCTTCCACCTCGTCACACAAGCTCCAAATGCTTATGTGGTATATGATGAAGTATGCCTATCTTCAGAAGTATGCCATGCAGTGTAGTTCAAAATTAATTGTTACTATCCTATGGCGATGTTTATTATTTCACACAGAACAACCAGCACTCCGCATCCAATGGCATTCACAGGAGTTGATATAATAATATTTCGCATCCAACTCATTAAGGTTTACCTATTTGTCGGGCATGCAAATAAAATCTTTACTCAACAGCTATCCATTTACCTGTTCAAACATATATAATGCACATGTATATATTTCTATCCATGTTCTAATCAGTTCAATGTGTGATATAATCAAATAAATTCTACCATTCATTCTATTATTGATTAAATTAACTATCGTTTTAATAATTTTAATTAATCAAATCTACTATCACACAACACAAACAACAATCAAATTGTTTTTAACTTTTCAAAAATATACTAATCCATTTATATACTCTTTTAAAATCATTCAGACTATAGGATTAAAAATGCACATTCATGGAAAGAAAATAACAAAAGAGTAGAGATCTAATTGGTAATGCAAAGTATGGTAAATGTACCTTGCACCGGAGTCAATCAGAGATATCCACTCGGCATCTAGGATAGGCTTTCTGAATGCTCCCCTCAGTTTCCCAAGTACAATCTCGCGGATCTCCACTCCATTGCACTTTGACTAAGTGAACCTTTTTGTTCCTCAGCTCTTTAGTTTCTTTGCCGATAATCTTTAGCGGCTCTCTTCTCACAGCCAATTCTGGAGTTATTTCAATATCCTATTGAGCTGCTTCTTCCACTATCAAGTCTGGATCATGAACGTGCTTTCGAAGTTGAGATATGTGAAATACATCATGAACTCCAGGCAACCAATCAGGAAATTTAACCCTATAAGCGAGAGTTCCGATCCGTTCCAGAATAGGAAACGGACCAATAAATTTGGGCGCCAACTTTCCAGTTTTACCGAACCGGATAACTCCTCTCATCGGCGATACTTTCAAATATACATAGTCACCAACAGCAAAGGATATATCTCTTCTTCTCCTATCAGCATAGCTCTTTTGTCGGCTTTGAGCGGCGAGTAATCGTTTCTTAACGAAATCGACTTTGTCGGCAGCTTCTCGGATCATTTCGGGCCCTAACACGAGTCTATTACCGGGTTCGACCCAACAAGCAGGAGATCGGCATGGTCTACCATATAATGCTTCGAACGACGACATAGTCAGGCTCGCCTGGTAGCTATTATTATATGAGAATTCAGCCAAATGCAGATGGCCTTCCCATGATCCATCAAAATCTAGAACACAAGCCCGCAATAGATCTTCTAGTATACGATTCACCTTCTCAGTCTGACCATCTGTCTGAGGATGATAAGCGGTGCTCAAGTTCAACTTTGTTCCTAGCTCTACTTGAAATGCCTCCCAGAATTTGCTAGTAAATATTGTATCTCTATCACTGACTATACTGAGTGGCACTCCATGAAGCCTAACAATTTCCCTGAAGTATATCTGTGCCAGACTCTGAGCAGTTCTGTTTGATCTGACAGGTATGAAATGGGCGGTCTTCGTGAAGCGATCTACGATCACCCAAATACTGTCATTTCCTTTTATGGTTCTGGGCAAACCATCAATGAAGTCCATAGAAATATGTTCCCACTTCCAACCTGGAACGTCTAGCGGTTGTAATAATCCAGCTAGTTTCTGCTGGTCACTTTTGACTAGCTGGCAAGTAGGGCATCGACTAACATATAAAGAAATGTCCCTCTTCATCGACTTCCACCAGAAAGTGCGTTTGATGTCATTATACATTTTGCTTACTCCCGGATGGATACTAAGTTTTGACTTGTGGCATTCATCTAGTACTTCCTTTCGGAGCTCAGCAATGTTAGGAACACAAATTCGACCTTTCAGCCTTAGAATCCCCTCATTATCAACTTGAAAACTCGAGGGTTCGACCTTCTGAGTTATCTCTATGACCTTCTAAATGAAGTAATCATCTTTCTGAAGAGCAGATATTTTATCTATCAATGTAGTCGTGATAATAAAACTGGCGATCATTTCATTCTTTCGGCTTAATGCATCGTCCACGACATTGGCTTTCCCTGGAGTGTATATAATTTCAAAATCGTATGCTGCAAGGAACTCTAGCCAACGTTGCTGCCTCAGATTCAAATCTTTCTGGGTGAACATATACTTTAACGACTGGTGATTTGTAAACAGTTCAAATCTCTCACCCAGAAGATAGTGTCTCCAGATTTTCAAGGCGAATACTATAGCCAATAACTCAAGATCATGAGTTACGTAGTTTTTCTCATGCGGCTTCAGTTGACGGCTAGCATAAGCAATCACTTGACCCCTTTGCATTAACGCTGCGCCAAGGCCTTCTCTAGAAGCATCAGTCCAGACTTTTAAATCCTGATTGCCGTCGATAATGGTTAACACCGGAGCAGTAGTTAATCTTAACTTTAGCTCTTCAAAAGCCTTCTCACTTTCTGGAGTCCATTTGAATTTAGAGTGCTTTTTTGTAAGCTTCGTTAAGTGACCAGATATCTTAGAAAAGTTTTTAATGAACTTCCGGTAATAACTAGCCAATCTGAGAAAACTGCGGACTTCTGTAGGAGTACTGGGCTGTTTCCAATTCTGAATAGCTGTGATTTTACTTGGATCCACAGCAATTCCTTCTTTTGATACGACATGGCCCATAAATTTTACTTCGTCTTGCCAGAATACACATTTGGATAGTTTGGCTTTTAATACATTCCTTCTGAGGATTTCCAGAACCTGTTCCAAATGCTTTTCATGTTCGGCCTTTGATTTAGAGAAGATTAAAATATCGTCAATGAAAACCAGAACAAATTTATTCAAAACTCCTCTGAACACTCTATTCATCAAATCGACGAAGTATGCTGGAGCGTTACATAAGCCGAACGGCATTACTAACCACTCATAGAATAAGTCGGGACCTCTGAATGCTGTCATAGGAACACATTCTTTGGCAATTCGAAGTTGATGGAAGCCTGTAGCTAGGTCCATTCTTGAAAATACTTGTGCTCCATTCAGACGATCCAATAAATCATCAATTCACGGCAATGGATATTTGTTCTTTATTGTCTGCTTGTTCAAATCCCGATAATCCACACATAGCCGTAGAGTACCGTTAGATTTTGGGATAAATACCACTACTGCTCCCCAATTAGAGAAACTAGGCCTGATCAGACCCTTCCATACGAGCTGTCGTGTTTGATTGTCTAATTCCTCTTTCTCTTTCAAGGACATTCTTCGAATAGCGTGAACTACCGGCCTTGCATTCGGAATTAAAGCAATTTTGAAATCAATTTCTCTCTGCGGAGGTAAGCGAACAACTTCTTCGAACACATCCGCATAGTTCTTGACGACAAGAATATCTTTCACTAGGTCGGGAATATTCTCTGTGACTTCAGGGATATTTTCTATTTGAGCTGGAGAAACATCCAAAGCTGCCCAGAAGTCCTTTCTATTTGAATTCGGGCCTTCACACGGTATGGTTATATAATTCCCTGATTGGGCCTTTGCTTTGACCACCCTCTCGGCACATCTGACCTCTGCTTCATATTTGGTTAGCGAATCCAACCCCAATATAAGATCAAACTCCTTAAAATTCATGACGATGGAGATAGTAGGGAATTTATAGCAGGAAAAAGAGACAGGTACTGCACAAACCCAACTGAGATCGATGGAACCCCCAACCGGATTTTGGACAGTCATTGGTTCTTTGAGCTTCCTCAATTTCAAATCCAACTTCTTGACAGCATTCTTGGCAATAAAGCTTCATGACGCGCCTGTGTCAAACAGTACTTTAACTGGAATATTTTTGACATTAAGCGTGCCTTCTAAAACATCAGACCTTCCCTGACTATCTGAGGGTGCTGAGGTTTCTGCCACTTCATTTACCTGAGCCTCCTTGGTTGCCTTTAACAGCCGGCAATCCTGCTTTACATGGCCAAACCGATGGCAAATGCTGCATTCTCTGGTCTCTTGAAACTTGTTCTTTGACTTAGGTTCACTCTTCTTTAGTTTCTTTAAAGATCTGCATTTTCCTTGCAAATGCCCTTGCTTATGGCAGTTATTGCATACGACGGTCGTTACTAGTTCTTTCTCTGATCTGGCCCTTTTTCGATTGGCTTTGGGCTCCTTACCGACCTCAGACATTGTACTGGCCTCAGGACGATCAGTCTCAGACTCAATTTTATTACTAGAGCTGACTTCCTCTTCGTACTGTAACATACCTTTCTTGTCTATATCTTCGTAGTGGTAAGCCATGTATATCATTTCAGAGAAAGGAAGCTTCACATTCCTCATTACACTGTTCTGATATTTTCTTTGAAGCCCGTTGATAAATCTCAAATTCTTCCTCTTCGGATTTTCAATTAGATGAGGGGAAAAGTGAGAAAGTTCATTGAATTTCTTATGATATTCGGGAACGGTCATATCTCCTTGTATCAGATAAAAAAATTCATCACATAGTCGTTCAATTGCTTCTGGAGGAGTAAATCTTTCCAGGAAAATCACTTTGAATCTATCCCAGGTGATATCACCTTCTGGATTATCCTTGATAACTGAATCCCACCAGAACAAAGCTTCGTCTTTGAGTGCCCAGGAGGCCAGTAATCTTTTCTGGTCATCCCTCAGCTTTAACCTTCGAAGATTTTCTCAGCCGAACGAATCCAAGCTTGTGTTCTCATAATAGATTCTTCACCCGAGAAGGGTTTTCCACCCAGATTTCTATATTTCATAAATAGAGCTTCTATATCAGGGCCAGTATTACTCCTTCTGTTTCTGGCACTCATTTTCTAGTACTTCTGCAAACAGCAGATCAAGCGTCAGGTCACAGAAAAGACATTTCAAAATATAGAGACAAATACTTGAATGTAAATGTGTCTATCTAGGTGTTATTTCATTCTGCTACTCATACTAGGATATTACTGATCCTATTTGTAATGAGTTACCCGTCCTAGAACACTACTGGTTCTATTTCTGACGAGTTCGTTAATATGTTATATTCCAGAACTAAGCTTAACCAAAGCTCTGATGCCACAATGTGACGACCCCAAACCCCGTACTGACGGTGGCAAGGGTAATCCTTGGAATATAACACATAAACAGATAATAGCAGAACAGAAATAAATAAATACACCAGATAATGCACAATGGAATATACTGGATAAACGTAATCATCAGAGTAACACAGTATACAGGATCATACTTAGTACAAATACAATTCAGCTATACAAATATGTCTACAGCGGAAAAACAAACATAATGTACAATAGGAGCTGATCAGCATAAAAAGAGTTAAATGATAGAATCCATCTTTAGCTCCAGCTATCCAGAGAAAGCCAGCTAAAACCTGAATAAAAGGCTGCCCGTGTAGAAAATGGGCACCCAAGTTTGAAAGTGAAACAAACTACGAGTCAGTCATGGGACTGGTATGAGAAATCTACTCAACACTTTTAAAATAGGGATAATCACAAGACCACGCCACTTTTGTGGAACGGGTTTACTCCATCGGATCGCCAGTGCTTTAAAAACAAATCATTCTTTGAAAACATCGCAATGCTTTTTATAAAAATGAAGCCATTATAAGACTCAGTTCCCATCACACAATGCAACGCAAACCGGAGGATAGAGTTTTACCTTATAATGGCCAAAATATGATTGATACGAATAAAACAAAAGCATTTGATATTATTACTAGTGTTTATATGTTTCAAAAACAATTTCCATCATAACTATCAATCATAGACGGCATGGGTACCATATATCATGTCGCCATATATATATATATATATATATATATATACAATCAAAACCGCACGGTCACGTATTTGGAAATTGGATTTCCGTCATGAACCAAGGCAAAAGATAGTCCTTACCGACTTCGAGACAATCTAGCCCATGTCTCCGGAACAACCACAACTGCCCCTTGGAGCGACAGGGCCGGTCCACACGGAGTGGATTATAGTGCCTGAACAATACGTTTCTCCGCCCTTTGGGGTGTAAATGAGCCAACGAATGGCTCCATCGGACCCGGATCGTCCGATCAAACCGAGGCGCCTCGCAACAACAACAACCACATAAGTCAAACTCGTCAGAGCGTGTAAAACCACTGACGCCACTTCTAACTAGAAAGAAACACATGTACTCCCTGAGGTACTCTCCCATTTCTGGTTCATACCGGGGTGTGAGGCTCGCGATTTCACGTTATACACAAAGCTATGCCACACAGGCGGTGCTTTGATCATCACCATAAGACTTTGCTTTTCAACAAAAGCCCTGATCACTGCATCTTATCATGCCACACAGGCAATTCACACCGTGCAACTGATAGCTATCAATCAAACAGAATAAATTCCAATGTCCGACACACTGTCCATTTGCAAGTCCGCTCTGGGTCTGAACGAAACCGGAGGCACTATATACCTCGCAAACCCATCGATCACCACACACGTCTGGACGATCACCACTCATTATCCATATTTCGGGATGCCTCCCAATTAGGACCTCGGTTACCATCCAAATGAGGTGAAGATCTCCGGTCTTCGATCACCATCTTCATCCTCGATTCAGTTATTCAGAATGGGATAAACCCGGTCTTTCTGAGCAACTCGCGTATATAATGAACACGTGCTACACAAACACTACATACGCATCATTTCAATTCATTAGTCACTAACCGTAAATTAGTAAGAGAACGATTTCCCAAATATTAACCCCGAAGGCCGAAACCAACATCAGATCAATACCCAAGAAACCATTCGACTTAGCCAACCTTCAGTTAGTTTCTAAATTTCATATCCATATCATTTATAATGATTTATCGCTATTTTTATTTATTTTAAAATAGCTATTTTCTTCAAAATGACGCTTCGGGCCATAACGCGACCGTGGCGCTGTTTTTCTTCAGATTTGATTTACACATATCTGAAAATTTAACCGTTGGATCTTCACAAAATTTACATCATCAGAAAGATCTTTTCAAAGCGAATCGAACGGTTCCAGTTTCGGGAAAATCCGACGGTCGGATCTCCCGGTATAATCATTTGAAGTTTCGATTTCAAAATACAAACTGCAGCATCAATATTCGATTTAATATAATTATATTTATATATATATAAATATAATCGATTCTGGCGCTGTTTTTCTTCAGATTTGAATTAAACATTCCAGACAATCCAACCGTTGGATTTTTACAAAGTTGGTGTCGTTGGAAAGATATTTCCAAAGCGAACCCAATGGTTGCGGTTTCGGGAAAATCCGATGGTCGGATCTCCCGCACTAATCGTTTGAAATCACGGTTTCAAAATACGAACTGCAGCTTCGTTTTTTGAAATATTTCAATTCTATTTAAATATATATATATATCGATTCTTCGATTTCAAAACCATATGAATTTCATACATTTGATAAAAATGATATTTTTTTCTAACTGTCTTCTACTTCAACACTTCACTATTTTTAACAATTCATGTATATAATAAAATTGTGATTTTTAATGTAAAACAATTTGTTTCAAAACTCGACTATTTTATATATTTAATATAGGTGATAAAAATAGGATTTTTATTATAAAACAATTTATTTCAAAACAATATTATTTTATACATTTCATATTGATGTTAAAAAATGGGATTTTTATTATAAAACAATTTCTTTCAAAATATGAATACCATTCAACACATGAATTTCAATTCAACGAATGAATTTCGATTCAACACATAAAGGTTTTCTATAGTTTACATAGATAGATAAAAAGGTGATTTTTATATTTAAAAACATGAATACCATTCAACACATGAATTTCAATTCAACGAATGAATATCGATTCAACACATGAAGGTTTTCTATAGCTTGTATATATCGATAAAAAGGTGATTTTTATATTTAAAACACAAATACCATTCAACACATGAATTTCAATTCAACGAATGAATATCGATTCAACACATGAAGGTTTTCTATAGTTTGTATATATAGAGTAAAATGTGATTTTAATTGTTAAAACAATTTATTCAAAACACGATTACCATTCAACACATGAATATGGTTCAACGAATGAATTTCTATTCAACACATGAAGGTTTTCTATTCAACAGACGAATATAATTTCAACACAGGAAAATAATTCTAACACATGAATATTATTCAAAATTTCGGCAGCATAACGGCAGGGTAGTTAAAATCGGGACCGTCCCTAGTACGGCTCCTCGCTCTACCTTAAAACCTCGCGGTTTTTGACAATGGAGATTCATGCATCTAGTTCGCACGCAGGCGGCATGTATATTTATTTCATTTCCACGAACTAATCCTATGTGGTTTCAACCAAATATTTCTCAACCACAAACGGGTATTTTTCAACCACAATCAATCAATATCAACCACAAACAATTCCAATCAACCATTCGTTATCAATCAATTTTCACACCAATCACAACCAATAAATATTGTCCATGGTTTGTGGACGAGGGGCGTATTTATATATATATATATATATATATTTATATAGCAATTCACTTCTATTTCAACACATATATAATTTTTACAACGCATATACAACTTATACATCGAACGTACAACTTATACAACGCTTATACAAGAGGTGTACAACGCTTATATAACTCATACATCGACTATATAATTCATACATCGTCGTTTTCCATATCGTTTATAAATTAGAAATCTCACATTGGGTTCCACTCCACCAAAAATAGAAGAAGGCTCAGAAAAATAAGCGGTCTCTTCTGGAAGGTAGAAGACGTCCACATGAGTCCACTGTCTCTTGTTTCACTGAATTTCGTCAACACACGAAAAAGATACGATTTTTCAAAGTTTGCAACGGTTTAAAGGTGTTAAAACAGTTGAAAATAAACAAGGCCGTACCTCAGCTGTTTCGTTCAAAACTAGGTTTGGACTTATCTCGAAATCCGTGTAGCTATTCGTCGATCGGCCGTCGCAGCGTCGAAGGGGGAGGAGAGAGCTTCCAGCGCAGGGGGGTGGCGGCCAGTTCGATCGCCTCTAGCGATGGTGGCGGCGGCGGGAAGACGTCGACTTCCAGGCGTCGATTCTCATTCCACAGGCCACGAAAAATTCCAAACTATATATGGATTTGAAGATCTCGAGGAGCTCTACAAAATCTTCAATTGGAGGAGGGGCTAATTTTGCGTGGATTGATCAGAAAATGAACGGGAAGTGATGAACACCCTTCCGTCGTTCGTCGCGATATTTCGGGGAGAGAGAATATGTTTTCTGACCAATGAATTTTTATTTATTTATTTATATATTTTAAAATCTATAAAATACCCTCTTCCACCCACGAACACCAATCCAAACCCAACGACTGTCGTCCCTAGCGTTTTACCCCCATTCCGAACACAATGGGATATGTTTCGAAGGCCCATTCGAATGTTTCAGTCAGTTTTTCTTCAAATTAAAATATAAAACATTTAACATTAAATTTGAACATACATTTCAGTTTGCTAGGGCCACAAACTGATTCGAAAAATCCCAGAAAAATAAATCTAGCTATGTTTTGACGAAACGGTCCCAACAAAACTAGTTTCGTCGAATTCTGAGATTGTTTGCAAAAAGGCCCATTTCTGGTCGATCCAATTTAACTATAATTGACCAAAACACGTTTTCCTTTGCCACGCTCACATACTAGCTTCAAAAATTATGAAATTTGAAACCTAGCAATAACTTCACATCCCGGATCCAACAAAAGTGGTTTCGTCGAATTCCGAGGTCGTTTGCAAAATGGCCAATTTCACGAGCTATATAAATTCCATAGCGACCTTTCTGAAAATTCATTTGGCCATAACTTTTGCTTTCCGCTATGAAACTTCGATTTTTCAGATTCGTTAGAAAGGTATTCACTAACAGATTTAAATATTTTTGGTTTCACTCAAATCCGTTTTGTTTTGCACCCGGTACAGTCCGACAAAGTTTGAATTCAATTTTTGAAACTGCAGCGCCTTTTCAGGCCTTGTTTATAATTAGAATTAATTATGTTCGTTTTCAAACATCGATTCAAACTCACTTTTCATTGCTATTATTTAAAATATTTAATTTAAATATTTAAAATTCATTATTTTAGCCAATATAAAAAATTTAAATTGGTTCAGATTTTCCGGGTCGTTACAACATGCAGCTAAAGTTCGACATTACGGTCCCAACGAAACTGGTTTCGTCGAATTCCGACTCAGTTTGCTCACACAGTGTATTTTTAACCGTTAGAATATCGACTGTTTTTCACAATAAAATCTCGTAAGGCCACATACTGACTCTAAAAATCACGAAACTTGACATCTAATAATAATTTAACAATGCGTATCCAACAAAATTAGTTTCGTCGAAAACGGAGGTCGTTTGCAAAACTGGCTATTTTTAAAGCTCTGAATAACCCATTTAAATATATAAATATATTTAAAAATAATTAAATTAAATATTTAAAAATAAATATTATCATGTAAATTCACAATAGAATATCATAAGCTCCACTGGGATTTACAACTCGATATTCAGATCCCAGTTGAATCGATATTCAAATTTATATTGAAATACCTTATTTATATCGTTATAGATTATAAAGGAAATCCATAGCGACTTTTCTAAAATTTGTTTTGGACATAAATCAAAATCTACACAATGAAATTCCGATTTTTCTCTTCCACTAGAAAAATATACTTCACCAGATCCGAACGTTTATTGTTTCACAGAAATCAGATTTAAAACGGATTCTGTATATTTATTTGAAGTTCGAATTGCCGAATAGCGAACTACCGTGCCATTTCGAGTTCGATTATAATTATATTATAATTATACATTCAACTGTCGTTTACATAATATATTCATTATTCTAATTCAAATTCTAAACTGAATTATATATATCTTGAATTGTCCAATTCACACCGTATTGCCATTTCAGCTAATTCTGATTATTTCATAATTAAACATATTATTTAATTATTATATTAATTAAATATTCAATATAATTTAATTAAACGACCATTTAATTCTCTAAATCACTATATAAATAATTAAATAATTTAATTATTATATCGCCGAAAATATGGGTCGTTACACATTCTTCCCCCCTTAAAATAATTTCGTCCTTGAAATTGCTAAGGTAGAAAACAAACCCTATTAATTAGGTAAAAAAATTTGTTTGTTATTTCTTTAACTTCAGTTTTAACTAAACCAATTTATTTCGATTAAAATATTAATTCATTCCAACTAACGAAAATCTTCAAAAATCCTGAAAATTTCTTAACACCTTAACTTTTCGAAAAATTTCGCCAGCACCTCCTTTGTACTGGTTAATAGCTCAAACTCCAACTCGCCTCTCTAGGCCTTCTCCAACCCAAAAGAAAATCAAACAGCCAAGCGGCTTGCTAATTCGGCTCATCAAAATCTCATACCCAATGTATAATATAAACTTGTACCTTTTTGTTGGGCATATCATTATATCCTTTACATCTGCTATCAATTCAGCATATACCAATGTCATCTCAACCGATTTCCAATCAATATTTGTTCAACACAGCTATTTGCTTATATCCAAGTCGAATTCTATTTCAAATCCGAGTTCCATTTTCGATTCCAAATTTTTAATCCATTAATCGAGTTCTATTTCAAATTCTTATCTCCAAATACAATTGTATTCGATATCATGCTAATCTAATTCAATTTCAATTACCACTTAACTGATTTCAATTCAATTCCAGCTCAGCTTCACCAATTTCTATTTAAATTTGTTTTTAATTTGAACAATCTCTTCTTGGGAGTTTTAAACAACTTACCTTTTTCTCAAAAATCTAACTTCCCTTTTCAGGATTCAAAACAACTTGTTTTCTCAAAACAATTCAAAAACAAAATCCTTGGTAGTAATCCGTCACTTACAACTCGAAAATGAATACCGATGATGTCATGATCATCATCAGAATCTATTTCCAGCTATCGAAGTGAGTTCAATACTATATCACTTTCAAAACCATATCTAAACACTTCCATTTTGAAATTCATTTAAAAATACCATTTACAATGCTTTATAACAATTTAAAATCTCCCAGGATTTTAAAATTCTATTATATCCAATCCATATTCATTTACAAATACTTATTCAAATTTCCAGGGTTTTAATTTCAATTCTGATTTTAACTTCAGATTTAATTCATCTGATTCCACGTATTTCACTTATATAAATTCTGATTGGTTATTAACATAACCATTTAATTTATAATCTTACTCAATTAAAATAATGACCAACACATCAAATATAATAATTTCAATATGTATTCACTTTTATATCAAAACATACTTTGGGTAAAATTATTTCATTTACCCTCTTTTCAAAACATACCATGTCGGTTCACCGTATTCAAGTGTTTACAAACCATACCGATACAGTTGATCAAACTGATCGACCAGAGCCCATAAACAACTCAACAAATAAATGTCCAAAATATAAAACCATTTTATATTGAATAACAAATACGTTCACTCGTATATATACGCTCAAACTCAACCTAGGGTATTGCTAACCCCGTGTCTACTGAGTCACGCCACAGAGCCAAGGTAATAACTTAACCTTAAGCTCTGATACCAACTGTAACATCCCGGAAAAAGTCGATCCTGGTTATCCGATATACAACACATATCGAACATCCAAGGATCGAAAATACCGGTAGTTAATGAAAGAAATTAGAGGGTGAGGATAGATAAGATAGAAACTTAGAATGGAAGAAGAAAAAGAACATACAACATCAGAGTAAACATGAATCTCACAGCGGAATGAATAAATATATTTCATAACATAACTCTGAAATATAAATCTGTACTTGAATATACATATCATTTGCAAAGTACAACACTTACAACATAGCGGAAAAACCATAGCTATATAATTCTGAAGCCTCCTGCTCCAGCTCTTCAAGTATCTATAAATCCCGACTACTTGACTACCCGTACAAAATTGGGCACCCAAGTTTAGGGAAAACAAAACAAAATAAACTCCGGGTCAGTCATGTGACTGGTGTGAGTAAACTCAAATTATTTGATTTAACTTTCAAAATCCTTTTGAAACAAAGGATAATCATAAGACCGATCCACACATAAACACAGTTGGTTTTTACCTTACGATAACCCAAATTATTAGTAAAACAACATTATTCTGATATTATAATAATGTCTAACACAAGTAATATCAATCTAGTAGAAACGCTTGCATCTTACGTTCTACATATATAATATACAATCAAAACTGCGGGCTCTTATTTGGGGAATGGATTCCAACTATGACAAGATATGGATCCACCTTCCACTCAGTGTACTCTAGAAGCGATACACTGGAGTTCAACAAGAACATCTTGCAACTCGGCCACACATGACCGACCACTCATTTCGCTTGAGTGTATCAAATAAATTGTCACCTTACAGTTGGCAAACCAACATAACCATTCCCGGGAGATACAGAATTGAAAGAAGTAACAAATATGAATATTCTCTAGATGGTGACAATATACCCTACTTGGTTGCGAACCACTTAGACATGCTGCCTGCCCAATTTCTGTCATTTCCCAGTTGATGAGGCTCGAGTTCAAAACGTATCTTTTAACAGATCACTCCTCCATTTACTTCGAATGCTACATCGTCATACCCGTTAAATCACAAATTGATTTCCCCAAAAATACCACATGTATAAGCTAAGAGAAACGAATTCCTCCGCCACCAACGTAAATACGTTTGAAACGATCAACTTACGCGATCTACCAGATATACTCTGTCAGACATTCGTCCATTCAAGTTGTCCTGGGACTGGACAAGTCTAAGGCACTATTCCGTACACCTATCCTAGGCAATCTCTACCGAGGACTTATACAACAGCCCTTGCACTTTAGTCCGTCTTCAATTTGTCTTCGATCTATTTGATCCGAAACACTAACGCCCATACGGAGTGGTTCTTTGGATAAGAATCCAACCGGTCTCTCCGTATTGACGACGGAAAAATGGTTAAAACTTTGATAGTCTGTGATTTAACTGTCAAAGAAAAACACGTGTGCAACAACGATATTATTTCCAGATGGAAATTTTATCAATCAATCATCATTTGACATTTATCTCTTTAGTTCATTAATTTACTTATCTCCTGTTTCCATATATTCTAAATTCTTATTTTCTATTATCAGAAAACATTTCTGATTCTTATTTGGAAAACATTTCCAAAATTCCTTCACTGGATTTAAACTGATGTTTAAATCAAACATCGCCATGCCAACTCAAACCATTTCACTCATTAACTAAATTTACTTAACCATCCTTTACTATCAAACCTTACCATTCCTTAGTTACGAAGGAAGTCAATCAAGTTGGGGTATAATTACCTCTCAGACCTTAACTGAACAACGTTTTAACTTCGAAATAGTCAAAGTTTATCTTTTAAATCTTTAACAAACTTCCATACGTAACTCTCTTTCGAATAAATCTCTATTCGATAACTCTTTTCATCGAATAGACTATATTCGATAATCTTTCTTCTTCGAATAACCTATATTCGAATAACTCTATTCAATTAACACTATTTGATTAACTCTAATCGATTTACTCTTATCAGTTAGCTCTATTTGATTAACTCAATTCTATTAACTCTATTTGATTTACTTTATTGGATTAACTCTATTTGATTTACCCTACTGGATTAACTCTATTCAATTAACTCAAGCTAATTTACTCTTATCAATTAACTCCTTTCGAATAAACTGTATTCGATTAACTCCTTTCAAATAACTAATATTCGATTATCTCCTTTCGAATAACTAATATTCGATAACTCCTTTCGAATAACTAATATTCAATTAACTCCTTTCGAATAACTAATATTCGATAACTCCTTTTGAGTAACTAATATTCGATAACTCCTTTTGAATAACTAATATTCGATTAACTCCTTTCGAATAACTAATATTCGATAACTCTTTTCGAATAAACAATATTCGACTAACTCTTGTTCGATTAACTCTAATTCAATTAACTCTATTCGAATAACAAATAATCGACTAACTCTTGTTCGATTAACTCTAATTCAATTAACTCTATTCGAATAACAAATATTCGACTAACTCTTGTTCGATTAACTCTAATTCAATTAACTCTATTCGTATAACAAATATTCGACTAACTCTTGTTCGATTAACTCTATTCGTATAACAAATATTCGACTAACTCTTGTTCGATTAACTCTATTCGAATAACTCTAGTTCGATTTAACTCTAATCGATTAACTCTAACTCTAATCGATTAACTCCTCTAACTCATTTTTATTAACACATTTTGATTAACTCCTTTGATTAACTCTACGTCCATATTCAGTTTCAAATATCGATGTTGAAATCGATTCTTACTTCTCTATATAAGTCCTGACTTGTATATTCTATTTATCCAATGATAAATATTTTATTTTATTTATAAAATATTATTTATAAATTAATCTTCTCAATCTATCGGTTAGAACAGATTCTTTTTAAAATCTTTGCTTTAAATCTATACCATGTTATACCCGTGTGCGAAGCACGGGTCTAAACTTTCCTGATGTAAAATTCTATTCATTTGCCAAATATTTCCTTACATGACATTCTTTTTCATTTTCCAATAAATCCCTTTTATAACTCTATTTATTTTCTAAATAAGTATTTCCTTTTTTATAACTCTATTTATAAATGTTTTACCAATATTTCTCTTTCTTTTTTATTTGTAAATGTTTTACAAATATTTCACTTTCTGTTTTATTTGTAAATGTTTTACATATATTTCTCTTTCTATTTGTTTTACAAATATTTCTCTTTCTATTTGTTTTACAAGTAATTCCCTTTCTATTTGTTTTACAAATAATTTCCTTTATAAAATCCCTTGATTTTATAAATATTCTATTTCAATATACAGTTTGAAATCTTCCTTCTATATAAAATCTTTCGATTTTATAAAATATTTTATTTCAATATAGTTATTGAAAATTTCCTTTTTCATCCCAGGGTTTTCTTACGGTATTTAAAATACCAAACAACAGTGATCAATATCATTCAAACACACATAATCAACAACAAATTATATATCACATCATATATCACAATATATGAAATAAAACAGTATTTTATATATTGAGGAACCTAGTTGGGTCCCTCCAACCTGTTTCCCTGCATCACAGATGTTAAACAATATAATTAACATCGATTTCATTTCACGATGAAATATTCTGCTAAACAGAATCAATATTTGATTAACGATTTATATATATATATATCGTTATCTATAATTTCAACCAATACATAAGCAATTCAACCAAGCCATTAACATACATCAATCATCAGATAATTATCAGTTCTAAGAATACGTTATAGAAATATAACTGTTCAGAGTTGGTGAGTTTTACTCGCATTGGACGGTCATCGTTAATAACGATAACCATCGCTCGATTCAGACGGACAATTTATTTTGCAATAAATTGTAACGAGCTCTGATTCGCTCCCAGTCAGTTCCATTAGGTAGTGTCCGTCCATACGATCCCAACGGATCTTGTTTCACCCAATTCTAATATCGTATGGCGAAGTTACACACTATAGAAGTTTGTATACTATTTAATATTTGAATTAAAATAAATTTAAACCACATTGGGCCTCACCCCCTTCAACACCGGCCCATCCTCCTTTAAAAGAAGACCCGACCTGCCATACCTCTTCTTCCCCATCGCACTCTAGTGTTCCCTCCACACCATTTCTGCACCTTCATCCCACCAGAACTCCTCCATCACTACATCGTTCAACCCATGAATATCACCGTTCTTCTTCACTCCCAAATCTCTTCCCTTCCATGCCCAATTCAAAGAACTCGACGTATTCTTCTCTGTCACTCAGAGACCCACAAGCTTCCACCATTTACAGTGCGACTCCCTCCTCATATTTCCTCTTTCACTTCATAAAAACCCAAACTGAAATCACCATTTAAATCTCCATCACAAACTCTTTCCAACCATACTAAAAACTACCGACTCGATCCTCGTTTGTACCTCGCGATAGTCTTCTCTGGAGCTCGCTACAGTGAAGCCTCCGACATAAATTTGTGCGGAATTCTCCAAAGATTAGCACGCTGATGGTAAAAGACGCTACGATTTCAAATATACCAATGATAACTCGAATTGATGCTCATAGAACTTGAAACCATGAACCCTAGTCAGTGGAAAAAAGAAGACATCAAACAATGATTCGTTCGAACACAGTGAAAATTAGGGCAAGATGAAGAGGATGCTCTACAGATCACAAGTATATTGGTTTCATGATTTTTACACCTTTGTTTGATTTACTATGATTTTCCAAACTCTCGCTTGATAAAAGAAAATAAAGAAAAACTGGTGGCTTAGAATTTTGACTATCAGAAGAATAGAATTAGGTTTAGGAAGTTAAGGTGTTTTTATAGTATAGGTTATTTATATTTTTTATTCGATTTTTATTTTCATTTATATTGAACTATTGCTTGTATTAGTCTTCTAAAAATTCCTGTGACCACATACAATACCCAAAAATCACGAAAATGGACATACAACTACAGTTCGACATTACGGTCCCAACGAAACTGGTTTTGCCGAATTCCGACTCCGTTTGCTCACACAGTGTATTTTTAACCATCAGAATATCGACTATTTTTCACATTAAAATCCTGTATGGCCACATATTGACTCCAAAAATCATGAAACTTGACATTTAACAATAATTTAACATTGTGGATCCAACAAAATTAGTTTCGTTGAAAACGGAGGTCGTTTGCAAAACTAGCTATTTTTAAAGCTCTAAATAACCCATTTAAATATATAAATATATTTAAAAATAATTAAATTGAATATTTAAAAATAAATATTATCCTATATATTCACAGTAGAATATCATACTGCTCCATTGGGATTTACACCTCGATATTCAAATCCCGGTTGAATCGATATTCAAATTTATATTGAAATTCCTTATATATATCATTATAGATTATAAAGGAATTTCGTAGCGACTTTTCTAAAATTTGATTTGGACATAAATCAAAATCTACATAATGAAATCCCGATTTTTCTCTTCCACTAGAAAAATATACTTCACTAGCTCCGAACGTTTCTTGTTTCACAGAAATCCGATTTAAACGGATTCTGTATATTCATTTGAAGTTCGAATTGCCAAATAGCGAACTACCGCACCATTTCAAGCTCGATTATAATTATATTATAATTATACGTTCAACTATCGTTTATATAATATATTCGTTATTCTAATTCAAACTCTAAACTGAATTATATATATCTTGAATTGTCCAATTCACACCGTATTGACATTTCAGCTAATTCTGATTATTTCATAATTAAATATATTATTTAATTATTATATTAATTAAATATTCAATATAATTTAATTAAGCGGCCATTTAATTCTCTAAATCACTATATAAATGATTAAATAATTTAATTATTACATCGCCGAAAATACAGGTCGTTACAGCTAT
The DNA here is from genome assembly GCA_030737875.1 of Allium sativum. Taxonomy (NCBI): domain Eukaryota; kingdom Viridiplantae; phylum Streptophyta; class Magnoliopsida; order Asparagales; family Amaryllidaceae; genus Allium; species Allium sativum. The sequence continues at coordinate 18,852 of JASFAX010007277.1, forward strand.
AAATTTCCTTATTTATACTAGTCGATACAACACTTAAAATTAAAAGTTAGAATTGGACTTGGTAGGTTAATGATGTGAAACATTATTAACCATATGAACCCGTGACGATAATTAATCTTGTATATATGGTATTTCCACAAAGAGAAACTAGGCGGGAATAACTCAATAACGTAGCCTTCTTTATGATTAAGGTCTTAAGTGGTTTGATCCACCTATAAAAAGTATTGAGTGATTGCATAGCCCACCTACAATAAATGAAAGCATTAAAGGCTAATTGGGTGCGAACTTGATAATCTTCGTGTATAGTCCGCTTCCTTGGGTGTTAAGTGGCTTGGGTGAACGAGTCCACATGGGAGGAGGTCTTCCAGTATAGGGGTCTTAAATGGTGTGTGAGGCCTACCAAAACCTGGAAATTTCAAAAATGTCTGGTATGATCATTCCATAGGACTACCTTTCTTACGGGAAGTATTAAGAGACTAAGGAGATTATCCAATGAGGTCATCTAGATGGTAAAACAAAACACCATCTCACACCTTACGTTGGGTATGGGTTTATATGCGTGAATGACAGAAGCCTTAACTAGTAGGGCCCCGTAGCTAGTGACCTCTAGTTTATAATAACATTAAACAAAAAATCGAGAGGTATCAAGTGACCAATAGGTCCACCTAGGGTCTTAAGAGATCAAGAGAATCCACTATATCTATCATTCGATAGTGAAGCATTAGGTGGCTAAGGATGAGCCTATGAATAAATAAACTTCGTAATTAGGGGTTCACTTCTCGGTACAATAATCAGTTAAGTCCAGGTTTGAAGGCGTAAACGTTCTATATCGATATCGATATTATTGGAAACACTACATTGGGAAGGGTAGTTAGAGTCATGCGTAAATGTATACAAGGTTAGGTTAGAATTATTAACCTAGGCAGGCATACATCTTGGGTTGAACTAAACAGGATACATCTGTATATGATAATCTATGTTGTACATTTCCTGTTCACCAGAACCTTGTTGTTCTGACCCCCTTCTCATTACAACCTACCAGGTTCCTAGAGAAGGTCGAGTTCTCACAGGTGTTAGGTTTGAATTTTGGTTCTCGTTCTCTCTCATACTCGATATTGGCAAAGTGACTTACTTTTAAAAAGGTAGTTAGTTGAGTTAATACTAGTCTATCCTATTTTGTTTCCACTGTGAGTTATTTTATTGTACTAATATTATGCTCATGCTCATTTATTTTTAGGTACAAGTTTACGTGCTCCATGCTTGGTGTGTTTGAGTTTCGATATTTGTCGAAATTTGGGCTCATAAAAGTGTGGAGTGTTACATTTGGTATCAAAGCATAGGTTAGACGGTCAGAGGAATTAGTTACACAACGACTCGTGAGAGAATTATTTGATTTTCTTTTCTATTGTTCTTCGTCTTTCTTACTCGACTTTAATTTATTTCGAAGATGAATTAGTCATGGGCCTAATTATATAGAATCGATCTTAAGCGACCGAGTTGAGATATCTTGAGTTCGGGTTTCTAGACTCTGTCTTACCCCACTTTACGTTGGCAATCTCGCCGTGGAGAGCATGAGAATGACATATAGAGTATTCATTGATTCGAGCTTGGAGACTGGACAAAAATCTAGCTATAACAGAGACAGTCGCGATTTCTGGTTTTTGGTTTCGTTTGGTAGTTTAGTTAAAGGCCTTTTCTTGGTGTTGTAATAGAAAATCTATGTTAGTCTGCCGTATCAATTTAGAAATGATTATGAGGTGAATCCATTCGTTACTTTGTTTAATTTCCGGATATTCTTTTTTTGAAAATATTCATTTGAGTTCTTGGTCTTGTGTTCAAGGAATTTTATTTTCAAAACTATTTGGAAAAAAATGGATTTTAAAAGTTTTGAAGTTACAATTTCAGAAAAATAGTTTTATAAAAATATAGTTTTAAAATTTTAATCTATTCATGTTTTATAATTGTTAAGCTTTATGTGATTTTAACAAATATAATCCGACTGGTAGGAAGAAGAGAATTTGAAATAACAAGGAATATGCCACTAAACATAAAAATAATAAATATCTATTCCTTATGATTTTTAGTATCCCTCTCTTTTTATATATATCAGATGGTTTATTGAAATCAACACAATTAATCCTCGAAATTTTAGTTCCAACATTTTTTTGAACACAAAAAGGTTTTCCAGTTTGTAATATAAACTGGAATATAAATAATAATAATAACAATAATAATAAACTAGACTTATAAATACAAAATCGTTAGTTTATAATAAATTCTATTTATGAAAAGTTTTAAATTTTCCTTCGAAAAGGCTAAGTAAAATCCTTTGTCTTGATTTTTTAGGTTTTTGATTTTGTGAGTAATTTAATTGTGTAACAGCTAGGTAAGGGGAAACTCCGTTTAGTTTACATTACGGATTTCCAACTGAATTATTTTGAAATTCGTTCGTTCGTTGTGTGGTCGCAACCTTTTGTTGAGACTACTTTCAATCTTTGCCGTCGGTACGAAGATTGACTACGTTCTGTGATATCACTGAGACGAGGATAATTGTTTTTCGGGCCGCGTCAAATCATAGAAGATGATGTGGAACGATTTATATTTTAATCCGACCAAATAAGGTCGAGTTTCAACCTTTTCCCAAAGCCCATTTATTAATTGACTGTTTAGCGTTATGCTAGAATGGTCAACTTGTTGATTGGTTTTGGTACAACTTGGACCTAGGACTCAACCGTAAAAGTTATGTCCAAACCACTCCCTTAACTACTTTCTTTCGTCCTTTCTTCCTCATCTAGTCGAACCATATTATTATCATCTTCTTTCTCTTTGTCGTGGCCTCGTCTCCACCTTTTTCGCGCTAGTTTGCGCATTAGATATTAGCCCACTAGTATTCCAAGATCTAATTTCTTCTCTTCGATCATTTCTTAGTCCATAATATCTAATTGCACTATCTGATCTTACTCTCACCATTTAAGTCCCATCCTTAAGTGAATGGTCATTTGGTTAGATCGGAATGAGCGAAAAGGTCTCACCGCTTTAGCGCTAAGAAAATTTGTCGTAGCAGTTGGGCTTGCACTAGCCCTTTGCTTCGAGATCTTAGAATAGGTTTTGTTTGTGCTGCATCTGCCCTTGCTATACCTTGTTGGAATAGATTTTTAGGAAGGAGATCGTCATTTCGGAGATGAAGATTAAGATATCTTTGGATGGTTTTTCTAAGGAGAATCTTGATGAAATTTTAGAGGCATCCATGTTTTATGCGGACTTGAATAGTCTTTTGTTTGACTAGCCTTGGATATTTTTTAGCAAATCTCTTTTTATTGATGTCTAATTTTCGAGTTCGGGAATTTATGTCCGAACTACCCATGTTGACATGTGACCCATTTAGCACATCGTTCTATATATGGGAAGTTATGACTAGATTTGTCTCATGGTGCAGAAATTAATCTTTTCTTCGATCGATGGAGTAACCATCAATTTGTGTCGCATCATATTTGATTCAGCTTGTTCTTATGTGTTGTCTTATGGAGTTACTTTCTGTAATTTCACCTATCCAATTTTGTCTTTAGACAATATTAGGCCGGTTTCCATGAGAAGCAGTTTTGTGGTAGGTTTCTTTTCTCATCACATATTCTCTCGTAGAAGAGATGGTGATGTGAGAACCTCCAACAACACCAGCAATGTTTTTAATACGAGATTGAGCATTTTTCTGTCATGATATGATTATTCAAAGGTCATAGAAATGGTTTGAACCCTAGTCGCGGAGTAATACATCTCGTTGTTTATAGGCATAGTTTTGGGAGTTTCAGTGTTGTTGTTTTGTTGGCGTCTTTGTTGTTTTCCCTTTCCAGCATTTAGTTCTAGGTTTTGTGGTAGTTCGTGCTTGCAACTGTTAGTGTTTGTTGTCTTTGAAATCGCACGACTTTTTAATGTGAATTTTTTGTTTGGGAATGTTTATGTCATTTACGCATGCCTGCTTGAAATAAATCTCGTTTTTTATCTAACAGTTGCCTTAGAGCTAGAAAGAATAGAACTCTGTGTTGGATAAATTTTAGCAAAGGACAAGTTTTGTGTTGTGTTCATTACGGGTATAAATAAATCACTGTTCCTTGTTATGCTAAAATTTATATCATCTTCCGTATGTGATTTTAGTTTTCGCATATTTGCGTGTCTGACTTCCTTTTTCGCCAGCATGTGTCTTAAATCATTTAAATTTTCAAAAAATACATTTTCGAAACTTTTGGAAAACGTTGTTTGAAAAAAAATATTTTATCATTTACATTTTTACTGATTTACTTTCTTTTATTTGGTTTGCGTGAGAAAGCAGAATTTAGGTATGGTAATTTGCACGTATTTAAAACATCTGTTTTATATTAAGATAGACATTTTGAATAAGGCAAAGCGCATGCTACCTAAATTTTGATTCTTATACGAATCTCATATGGAAAGGAAGACAGTGTTGAAAGGAAATTTTCAAAACAAATATAAGAAGTTTTAAAGTGGAAATTTATTTGTATGAAAATTTTTGATTTTTGGTCACATGAACAGTGTAAGGAAGATTTTTGGATGATTGTGTGCACGTTTTAGCAGTGCAATAGGATCAATGATGCGATAAAAATATTAACGTCAACAAGGAAAATGCTGTTTTAGCCTTGGAAACGTCATTTCCACACTTTGTTAGCGGTACGTGCGAGTTGCTAATTAACTCATTTTACATCTTAGAGATTGTTTTAAGCCTCCTTTACAGTCTACAGATGGAAATTTTCGGAGTATTATGGGTAACTGAGGTAAAGTGTCCATTGTAAGTCGGGGAAAGGAATATCCAAAGGCGAATGGAATGTTAAAATTGTTCGACTTGATTTTCTTTTTCCAGTTTAGGGGGAATAAAATAGGAAATGATTAGATGCGTTGACGTTTTGAACGGTAGGGTTTGGATGAAAAAATAGTTTGCTTCACGCTTTTATTCGTGGTCCTCCGAGGGTCATGGATGAAGGAAAAAAATAATTTTTGAAATTTGCATTCATATAGAACTACCAGTGTATTTAGGATGTTTTGCATCATGTTTTCAAAAGTGTTTTAAAAATTTAATGCATACATGTAGGAGGATCCGAATTAGAATCATAATGCATAAATGTTTTTTGGTTAAAATGCATTATGTACACTATGCACATGCATACATGGTTTCAAAGTGGATGTGTACAAAATGGTTGTGTAGGATAGGATAAGAAGGTGCAAGAATTTCGGGACGAAAATCCTTTTAAGGGGGAAGAATGTAACAACTCAGAATTTTGACAGTAGGTTAGTTATTTAATTAGATTTCAAAAATAGGAATTTTTGCAAATGATGGAATTTGACCATGAAACTTTAACCATTGCCTTCGTCTTGGAATTCTGGTCGACTTTCATGTTTAGAGTTTCGCGAATGGAGTCGTATGAAAAAGATACGGATGAAACACGATAACAGATGGAAAATAAATAAACCAAAATAAATATATATTTAATACCATATGTAACTGTCTTCACTGGGCGATTGGCCACCCACGCGGTCGCCCAAGCAGTTGATTTACTGGGTGCCAGAAAGCCCAATAACGGCTAGGGTTAATGGTTAAGTTTATATTACATTATTAAACAGAAGGACAAATATTAATTAAAATAAATCTAATGATTCATAGCCAAATCCACTCCTATATATTAAGGGGTAAGGCCTTATTATTTTCCACACAAATCTGTAGCCAAGAACGAAGCTCAGCCATTTCCCTTCCTCTTCAGATCAATTTCTTAATCGAAAATGTATTTATATACAATCAGTCAAACATAAATCACATAGATTTGAAAGGGATTATCAGATTCAATTGGAAAAGGGTGTAAATTGATGGCTAAGATATTCTATAACAAATTCTCACCTTTTTTCCTATTTTCTTGCAAATCTACAGATCTGGAAGTATCCTCTTTTCAAAATAATTGTAGATATGTAAGAATTTGGTAATTGTAGGCCTAAAAGATTAAGCAGATTTCAGATTTGGATGCTTTCTGATGAGTGAGAAATTTACATACAAAGTTATAATAGCCTATTTATCTCGTTTGAGTTAGATCTCAAAATATATGCCTTATATTATTAGATCTCTTTATAATATTGTTGAATTTGAAATGATACCTATTGGATCTGCTCATGAATGTTGATAAAAGACTGAAAGTATACATTTTTGGTTATGAATAATATTATTTGTAGTATTATTTAATTGTTTATACACATTTCCTACAATTATGTTTGAAAATATATTGTGGTTGTTGCAAAAAACTGTAGATATGGAAATCGGTCCCATTAAACACTGTGTAGATGCAGTTATATTCCAGATATTGGGTTTCAGTGTTAATTTAGAAAATATGTGATTTTGATTTAAAAGATGTAAACCCGTTTGCATTCAATGTTGTTGTGGTTTTAGTTTAGTTGTTGTAAATACACCCTTTCCACTTTTTAAACAAGAAAACATTATTTTGAAACTGTAACACCCCGTATGTTGAATAACTTGCTATAATATAAAACAGGGCAGAATTAAATTTTAAAATTTGAATCAGGGGAAATGGGCTATGCCATTGCGTTCGTCTCGGAAAAATACGCGAAATAGGGTCCGAGTTTTCGAAAATCGGAGTCTGTATGACCCAGTTAAGGCCCGAAGAAGTTTCAGAAAATTTAAAACAGATTTTAAATATTAAAATTTCAAATTTCAGAAGTGGCGGGAAAATTCCCGCCAGACTCAGGGAGTCGACCTGGGGGTCGACAGGGGTGTCGACCTGCCCACCAGGTCGACTAGGGTGTCGACCCTAGTGTCGACCTGGGGGTCGACCCCCCCTGGTCGAGCCCAGGTGACCTAGGTGCACCAGTTTTGCTTTTGGGCTGTGTTTTGGTGGCTAGGACGAGATCTGACGGCTCTAATCTGATTTAGGGTTAATCTAATGGCCTAAAACACTTAACTACTCTATAAATACACCTTAAGACTACCCTAATTCATACTAAAAATAGAAACAACGTCGTCATGCCGTCAAAATGCAACTTGAAGGAGCCTCCATCAAATTAAAGAGGAAGATAGCTTCTCAAATCAACCTCTAATCAACTCTAGCAACTTAATCTTCTTCTTAGGAGTGCTAATCAACAAGTTGTGAGTTTTCTATAGCCTTAATGACCAATTGTTGAAATGATTATGATAGGATATAATGAGGTTATGGCTATGAATGTGGATCAATGCAAGATTATGTTATCATATGCTATGTGTTTGTAATGTTATGCAAGTTATGTGTTATGTGTTCATGATGTTATGCAAGTTATGCAAGTAATATGCTACATGTTCATGATGTTATGCAAGTTATGCAAGTCATATGCTACATGTTCATGATGTTATGCAAGTTATGCAAGCTATATGCTATATGATCATGATGTTATGCAAGTGTTAGGCTATGTGTTCATGATGCTAGTTGCTATGATAAACATTGATCCATTATGACACCATGATTATGCAAGTTTGGTGTATGATTATATGCAAGTTCATATATGATATGTTATGCAAGTTTGGTGTATGATTATATACAAGTCCATATATGACATGTTATGCAAGTTTGGTGTTTGATTATATGCATGTT
>JASFAX010007278.1:0-26481 GCA_030737875.1 Allium sativum
CTTCAGCACCACTAAAACAATAACCAATAAAATCCATAAGATTTATTTGACACCTTTTCTTCATAATATCTTTCAAATAAGAACTTGATTCACCACAAGACTTGATGCTATAAGAACCAGAACAAACTAAAATGCTCTACTGATTAGAATTGACTTAAAAACTTCTGTCACCATTGAGCTCTAGAGCATGATGGCACAACTTAACAGTGAAAACAAAAAAAGGACTCTTCTTATAAATTTGAAAGCACAATATTGTATGCAAATCTGAATTAGTATCAACTGTGATAATCTTACTTTCCAAATTATATGATATTTCAATAGAAATAGGAGTAAGATGTGTCCAGCATTCACATATACTATTCTTAACAGCAATTAAAGAACAACTCATGTCCAGTCGAATAGAGTAGCTTCACTCATCAAGTAAAAATAAAACCAAAATGCTATTCACAAGACTGCTCCTGCTAAAAATTATACAGAGTCAGATATAAATAACAAATGATATTATAAGATGTCAAAAAATCATGTACAGTCAAAATAAATATTAAACAGCAAGAAAATGCTAAATGCACATAGCATTAAAATCTAAAAAAATCATAATAGTGTATCCAAAAGCATACCCTTGTTCTTCTCTACTGATTGAAACCAAATCAAACATGACGCGAATAACCTGTAAATTCATAAGAAAATAAGATCAACAAAACATAACAAAGAAACAGTAAATAATAGATTGAATCGATCGAAAATAAAAAAACTTAATAAAGGTAAAATTACCTGTTGAGATCGATTTAATAAAAGAATCGAAATAATCCGATTAACGATGTAAAATGCACATAATCAATGAATGATTCGATTTTCCATTTAAATTGAAAGAAAATTGAAAGAGGGAAGGAGAAAATTAAAAATAGAGCATTATTTACTTAGGCATAAAAATAAACTGAAGTTTGGTATTTACGTGAAATTTCTGAGCCGTGTTTTTTAGGTCAAAAAAATTTAAAACTTTGTCCTCCAATCCATTTTCCACCACACAAAATAACACATAACCACTCCACTTTAAATTTATTTGCACATATTTTGCATTGCTTATGTTTTACAAAATTATACAAACATGTTTATATTATTCACAAGCCATAAAAATATTAATTTTGACATAAATACATTAATATAAACATGTCTGTCAAATACTCATTTCCAAATACAATATTCACAAATTATTAATTGTCAATTTAGAACAACTTGACACTTACACTGGAAATGCATCATACGCTTAAATATTAATTGTTAATCAATATTTTATGTTTTCAATATTCACTTTAATCAACAAATTATAATTTTACAAATATAGATTGGAATAAAGTTCTTATTATATTAAATTATTTAATTTATTCCAAAACACTCAAAATCATTGCATTTGGTAAACTAACACATATTATAAGATTTCCCTTCAATCGTTCACTTTTACATTTTATTTACATTCAATTAAATCACAGTTACACCTTTTCATTTACAATTCATAATATGTAATAATTTGAGTAAAATAAAGATAATCTTTACATTGGAACCTAGGAGGATCCGCAATTCATCTTTACATTGGAACTTAGGAGGATCCGCAATGCAGATGCATCCCTAGTATTCCCTATTTTTTATGCAAATATAAATGATTTATGTGGACACGAGGAGTTGAACTGCCGAATGAATGAATGATAAAAAGGACCCACCAACACCAACCTGTGTACCAGTATATGTTAATCTAAAATCAAACCGACGTACTCACGGGTGAGTGTAGGAGGATGACTACATGTTCCCTTCCCTACTCGATTCAATTTTATATCATTAAGATCGCAGTATTGACCTCGATCATCTCTTGTACTGCTGATATCTGCAGTTACACCTCCATTTTCAACGTTGGCGATTCCATATCTGATACTGGAAACGGTCTCATTTTCCTAGGTGCTAACTCTACTTCTATCGGCAATCTGCCATACGGCGAGACTTTCTTTCATCGACCAACCGGCCGATATTCTGATGGTCGTCTCATCATCGACTTTATCGGTTCGTTATCTCCATCTTGTTTCTGCTATATATTTTTACAGTGATTTCATTTACTTTTTTTTTCCATAATAAGAAATTGAACATTTTCATCTTTACAATAAAGGCTATAATTGAACTTTGATTTAAGATAACATGTCGAATGAATAAGGTTCGGTACCAATTTGGAAATTTTGATTTCGGTGTAGTTTTCCCAATTATGCATCTGGTATGGTACCGAATAATTTAGTTTGTCTATATGCAGCCGAAGCACTAGGGAAACCTCATGTTCCTCCGTTTCTGGGTCGACAAAATTACACTTCTGGAATGAATTTTGCAGTAGGTGGAGCCACTGCCATTGACGCAAGCTTTTTTTATGAAAGAGGATTGAAGCCGTGGACGAATTTATCATTAAATGTTCAGATGCAGTGGTTTAGGCAGTTCTGGACTTCGTTCTGTGCTTCTCATTCAGGTACGGCTAATGCTTATGAGCGTTAAGCTGCAAAAAACAAAGCAAGGCAACCGCAAATATCTGAGCACATCTTATATATTTCATTTAATGTTCAAATAAGCTTAGCAGTCTAGAATACTACTTCGCACACAGCTTTCTACAAGAGGTAATAAGTTCATAACCTCTAACGATGAGGTTTTAGCACTCTAGAATACTACTTTGCGCACAGCTTTCTACAAGAGGTAATGAGTTCATAACCTCTAGAAGTTTATGACTGAATCAAGAAAGACCTGCCATTCTTTAGATTCATTATGCCGTTACCTGTATGTATGTGCTAAATGATAAAATATAAGAAACACAAAGCATACTACAAAATTTTCCAGTCAAATCAAGATTAATATACGTTTTTTTATTAATGTATATTTTGGTTAAAAGATTTTTTACTGGAATAATTTTGGTCTTCGTATTCATTATTTTGACCTACTAGTGAGTGGCGCATGCTTTGCAAACGGAAAGCGTTACACTTAGTATTTTTGATTTAAGAGAGTAAGTCAATGGCCAAAAAAATGGTTGTAGCATGTATTGGTCAGTATCGACGTATGGGTGTAAGCGGTTGGAATACTTAAAACACTTTGATGGACTTATAAGCAAAGGCTAGTAGGAGTAGCTGCCAAAGAACATGATCTTATTTCATTTATTATGTGTGTGTGTGTGTGTGTGTGTGTGCGTGCGTGCGTGCGTGCGTGCGTGCGTGCGTGCGTGCGTGCGTGCGTGCGTGCGTGCGTGCGTGCGTGCGTGCGTGCGTGCGTGCGTGCGGGCGGGCGGGCGGGCGGGCGGGCGGGCGGGCGGGCGGGCGGGCGGGCGGGCGGGCGGGCGGGCGGGCGGGCGGGCGGGCGGGCGGGCGGGCGGGCGGGCGGGCGGGCGGGCGGGCGGGCGGGCGGGCGGGCGCGCGCGCGCGTGCGCGCGCGCGCGCGCGTGATATAATTAAATGACAGACTTACATGTAAGAGCATTACTGGCCCATAAATTTTGATAATTTCGGAATATGTTATTTTCAGCTTCATATTTTAGTCCTTTGAAGGTTACATGGCTATCCGACATGTTTATGATTAGTCTTATTAGTGAGCTACCATTACAAATCACTATGGCCGTCATAGATATGTATAAATGATGGAGCAGAAATGCAGTTTTTATTTTTTGATTGTTTAAAGCCTTATTTGCCTTAAATCTTTATAACTTCAATTAGATGCACGCGATCCTCAGAAAAATATAGTTCTAACACCATTCAAAGATTAGATTTTTTTAGTCCTCCTTCTGTCGTGTTTTTGGGAAAATATAAATTTCATAAATACTTAAGAAACTTCAAATTCTAAGTGCAACTCTCTGCAAGGAATCTCCTATTTGCTTGCATGGCATGTGACACTAGTAGTGATCCATAGTTCTTTGATTGTCCAGCAAAATCTTGTTGGTTATATGATTTCTATAATCTTCGTGATGGCCGTGCATTGCTTATGAACCAAATCCACTCGTTTGATTCATGTCCCCATATTTATGGCCATCCCCGCCTGCACCTTTAGTCATTTAGGTTGGGGAAATGATGTAGATGGCACACTACGAACATCACAGAAAAAAGAGACCATTGTCAAACACATTATTATCCTTTTCTTATGAAACATACTTGCTATGAAACTCGTCCTTACCTGAATCTATAATGTATATTTGGTATGAAAAAATCAAGTAATTAAATAGTAAAATAACCTTGAGATGAAATGAATTTAGGTTCAGTATAGGAGTACAATAGAGTTTGTCAAAATTTGGCATACCATATTATGCTGCAACATAAGGAGTCATACGACCGTGCATGCCATGTACTTGTTACATGCTTCTCAAGACGACTAACCACATTACATGAACAGGGGAAAATGTAAGAGAAAAAGAAAGTGGATTCTTGAAGAATTCCTCTGTGGAAATAACAAATTTTAATTTCATTAACTGTCAAATACAAAAATTATACATATAATGAAATGCAGTCCATGAGAAGAGGAGCACAAGAATGTTAAGCTTTGGGAGAAGGTACCTCGATGGTAGAATAAAGATGATCAGATATGTCAAAATGTTTACTTTCTTAACACTGAAATGCAGTCCATGAGAAGAGGAGCACAAGAATGTTAAGCTTTGGGAGAAGGTACCTCGATGGTAGAATAAAGATGATCAGATATGTCAAAATGTTTACTTTCTTAACACTGAAATGCAGTCCATGAGAAGAGGAGCACAAGAATGTTAAGCTTTGGGAGAAGGTACCTCGATGGTAGAATAAAGATGATCAGATATGTCAAAATGTTTACTTTCTTAACACATTAAGCCCGTCGTTTAATTTGTCATATACCTGTCCAAGCAAAGATGAGTGAAATGTGGGATTGTAGAAGCTCCTACCTCACGTGTATGATTAGATGATCCGTACTTGTATGGTTGTAGATTGATAAATCTGAGTGGGCTAATGGCAGCAGTTGCTGATGGTCGGATTGATGCTGAAGGAGATATCCTAAATTAAGGGTGGAGAAGTGGTATGAACGGTAGTAGTTGCCAAGTTGGAGTTGTGCTGAAGATAAATAGCGAATAAAGGGGAAGGATCGGTTTTGATTAAAGCGCAAATTAATTTGGAAAAGTGGGTGGTTTGCTAAAAGAAAATTTGGGATGCAAGAGAGAGTAGGATTTGGAGGGGGAAGTTAAAGGATTTCCTGGAATACGTGGATAGAGGCAGTTGCTATTTGGTAATAGTAAAAGAGGAATGGAACAGTATTCGAGTATTTTGAAATGGTAGAATATAGGAATGACAAATGCGCAAAGAGTGGTTCCTGTTTTAAGTAATATATTAGCAGTTAGTATCGAATTTTGATGTATAACTGTTGTTGACATTAGTGATTATCATTTTAAGATGGTCCCTGCGGAAAGGAAAAAGAATTTCACGTTCTTCCGCCGAGAACAAATGGATCAAAACCTTCCACGCCCCATCACATTTATCAATCATGTATGTGCACTTCCTTCTGAATATTTCAGCACTAACAATATTTGTTTTTTTATATGAAACACTCCTTTTTAGAGACCTTTTCATAGAGAAACGTGGAAAGAAAACAGAGAGATGGAAATAAAACTTGGAGCTTTCTTCTTCTTTTTATCAGAAATGTTTTTTTTCTCCATTATTACCATTGAAAATGATAACCACTTACCCGTTGATGTGGATCAACTAGCTGGAGGATTTTGTTAGCATTTGAGAAGAGAACAAGTTGTGACTACAATATGCAACAACGTCCTCTGTATTTAAAACAAGAGTACAGGTGCCCCATTATTGCCTAGTTCAGATGATATTTCATAATTTGGGGACCTTTGCTGTTTTTTTTTTTTTTTTTTTTTTTTTCCTGGCCATGAGTGATCTTGTCATTTTTTGTTTCATTTTGTTAAACTTGCAATTTTCTATCGGCCCATACAGTAAAAATATGATAACGTTTGATAATCCAGTTAAAAACAATAGTGTGATTTATCGTTTTAAAAGTTTTTTTGTGAAGGTTTAAATTTCTCAATCTTTTGTTTGGGCTTTTTTCAAGCAAACTTATTGACAAACATAACTAACGTAGATTTCATGTCCACCCCCCCCCCCCCCCCCCCCACAAACACAAAAAAAACGCAAAGTAAATAAAAATTATTATTATTATTATCTCCATTAAATAACTATTTTAATTGGTTAATATTGCAGAAGATACTAGTACTTAGGGTTGCTGAAGTATAATTCTGATGCAAAAATAATGAAGAAGAAGCATAAATCTAGCATTTCAGATATACACATATAATTTTCTCTTGAAGTTAAAAATAAAATACACACATACATATACATAGCGGCATGCATACACACATACATATATGTATATATCTTCATGGTTTTACTTTTGAGCAGATTGTACAGATCATCTAAATAGGTCGCTATTTCTTGTTGGTGAGATCGGAGGCAATGACTTCAATATTGGTTTTTTTGAAGGGGCTGATGTTAAAGAGATATTAACTTTTGTTCCATTGACGATAAATGCAATTAGTTCAGCCATCAATGTAAGTATGCATAATTCTTTATTTATTTGGTTGATTATGAAACACTTCTCTTAAACTCTTTCTTACCTTGAAGGAATTAATCGAACTTGGTGCTAGAACGGTATTAGTCCCAGGAAATTTTCCAATCGGATGCAATCCAATTTATCTAACACGTTTTCAGAGCTCAGAAGACAAGGAAAACTACTACGATAAAAACACTGGTTGTATAAATTGGTTGAACGAGTTTGCAGAGTACTTCAACAGTAAGCTTGTAGAAGAGTTAGAAAAGCTCCGGTTGCTTCACCCTTATGCAACCATTATCTATGCAGATTACTACAGTGCAGGAATGAGCATTTATGCCTCTTCCAACCCTTTTGGTAGGCTACATTATTCACTTTTTCCCCTCTAATTTATTGAAAATTATCCACATTTTAGTTTTTTTTTTTTTTTTTTCTTAAAGGCTACGGGGCGGTTCCATTGGAAGCATGTTGTGGAGGCGGTGGCCCTTATAATTTAAATTCTCACTGTGGTACTAAAAATGCAAAAGCATGTTCTGAACCGTGGAAATATGCAAACTGGGATGGTGCTCATTTTACAGAAGCAGCTTACCACCACATGGCTAATGGATTGCTCGATGGCTCTTTTACAGTTCCTCCCTTCAATAAAATATGCCCAGTCGCTGAATTTGGATATGCAATAAATATGTGATGCAGCTTTAATATAAATCCATGTAATCAACAGGCTCACCATTTGTACAATTTCGACCATTTCCTCGTCCAAAGCCAGTAACCAAGTTCCTCATGTTAAATCCATTACTTGCTTTCTTTGATAAGATAGTGATTCGCAATTAGTTTGTCTTTGTTGTCATCTTCCCTATTTTTTTCATCACAGATCTTTTTGCTTATATTGTGTCATATTGAATGTACTATATAAAATGTCATCCTTTTCACGCCATCATTCAATTCATATAATGAAATACGACTGCTTTGATAGTGATTGTTGTCTACATCATCTAGGGTTTCCTGAAGAAGATAACAGATGGTTGATTTCATAAGATGAATGGTTTTCGAAATGCTAAGAATAGCATTTTCATCATCTATCAATAGCTTCTTATATTGATGCTTCTACGGCAATTGTAGATATGCAATGAATTGCCAACATTATTACTTTTGAAAGTGCACTGGATTCTGAATCTGATAATTATCTACATGTATTGCAATTTTCAAATTGTGAAGGGATCTTAGCATTCCTTTGTGTGGAAAATTCGTGGAAATAAGGATCCTTGGCAAAGCAAGGAACAGTGATTGTTTGTTGAAAGAAGAACAATGCAATTGGAATATTGTAAGCTGTATTTGCTGAATAACATTTGAAATTTTAGTTGTTGTAGTCATGGTAACAGATTTCGTTGTGCCCCAACCTCAAAACAGAAGTACTAGCGCTTTGCGAAAGCATACACTAGGATCTTCTTCATTGAAACAACAAAGAGATAATTTTAATTGAAAACAAGACAGAATTGAAATTAATACACAATAACACAAGATATTTCAATCAACCATCTACTTTATTGATTCATCAAAATTTTGTTTACAATTAATAGAACAAAGCTAAAATAAACAAAATATATTTAAATCAATAACTAGATTGAGAAAGTTAAAGAATATCTAAATGATTAATATTGTTGGAAAAGAAGAAAACAACTCTTTGTTTCAATCTTGAAGGTAGCTTATATATAAGAGCAGAAGACCAAAGCAAATATCAAAATTGCCTGTCAGAAATATCACAAATCAAAACTGAGGAAAACCCAGTCAAAACATATGTTCTCTGGTGTAGACGTCTGAGGTGAAGGACCAGACGTCTGAGTTGAGTCTTTGGAAATTTCAGACCTACCCTCAAAAATCCGGTTGCACTTCAGACATCGAAGCTAAAACAACTCAGCCTCCTTCAATCTCCACTTTGTAAACCATCTTCTCCATCACGAAGCTACTTCCATAACTAACACACATGGTTGGGTTCAATGGACGTGTGGTTTAATATCACAAACCATACCACTCCACCTTAATATGAAATCACATCAAAAACTCCAACAAACACAAACATGTCATCATTGCTCTTTCAAAAATTCACCTATCTCAGTCATACTATATTACAAAGC
Source organism: Allium sativum (assembly GCA_030737875.1). Classification (NCBI taxonomy): domain Eukaryota; kingdom Viridiplantae; phylum Streptophyta; class Magnoliopsida; order Asparagales; family Amaryllidaceae; genus Allium; species Allium sativum. Next base: position 8,706 of record JASFAX010007278.1, read on the forward strand.
TCGACCATCACTTGCAAGTGATGCATCTCCTTCACAAGGTGCACTATACAAAAGTGGTCTAAAATACGTTTGTAAGACCACAAAAGATTTCCATCTTATCTTTTGTGGATTTTCCAACTCGACACTCGTCTATCACTTACCTGAGCTCATTACCTGATCAATATTGATCCCTCGAGCATCATCAACATGAAGACCTCTGTTTGAAATATGATTCTCCATCCTAGAATCATAAGCAGTGACCACATTAACATATCCACCTTGTTGTAGCTTAGGTCCTTCAAATGTCACTCGCTTCCCAAATCTTCTACATAGCTAACCATTGTGTAAAGGTTTCCTTCCTCTAATACTCCTCTCAGCTTTACACGACTACATTTCTTCACTCTCAAAACTCGACCTTGAGTCTCATAAGTGCAACCACGGCTATCCAACCGACCAAGAGAAATAAGATTATGCAAGCAAGTGGGTAAATGTCCGACTCTTGAGACTTTCCTAACCACACAGTCATGCATACGAAACTGGATTGATCCAATACCACAAAGTGGTAGCTCTACCCCATTGGTCGTTCTAATCATGCCAACATTCTTCTCAGAAGAAGAGAAGCAATGCACATCACTACAAATGTGAAAACTGGTTTCCAAATCCTTCTTCCAAGGATTAGTTTCACTAAAGAGGACATCACAAGAAGCATCACTATCAGTAACATCAACAAAACCTGCCTGTGCATCATCCCTACTATCACCAAGCGTAGTCTTCTTCTTATCTCTTTTATAAGCATAACACTTGTTGCGTATGTGACATTTTATGTTACATTGCTAACAGTGATAGTACCTTCACCATTAACTTCTTTCTTCCTCCAAATTGTATTTTTCTTTGAGTCCGTTTCCAACATTGCTTCACTTTGAATTGATTCAAACCCAATCATTTTCTCTTAAGCTCCTCATTCAAAAATGTAACAAACAGTCATTTTTCTGATCCTAATTATCGATATAAATACCGTATCAACTAACCAAACACCAGAAATTTCCGGATTATTAATAGAAAGAAGTTAGAAGGTGAGAAATAGAAAGAAAGAAATATTAGAATAGAAGAAGAAAAAGACAGAAGGACATACACACACAGAATCTCACATCGCAGCGGAATAAAATGTAATATATATAACAACTTTTGGAATACAAAATTTTCTGTATACATATACATACCATCACCAGAGTACAATATAATACAACGGAAAATAAATAGTAAATATCTAACGATGAAGCCTCCTGCTCCAAGCTCTGCCAAGAATATGTAAATACCTAAACTACTTGACTGCCCATACAAATTTGGGCACCCAAGAGTTTAGGGTAAATTAAAACAAAATAAACTCTGGGTCAGTCATGAGACTAGTGTGAGTAAACTCCAACCACTTGGTTTAACTTTTAAAAATCCTTCTTAAAAAAGAAATGATAATCGTAAGACCGATCCACACATAAACACGGATGTTTTTTACCTTACGATAACCCGAAACATACTTTGAAATCAATATTTTTCTGATATTATAACAGTGTCTAAAATAAATAAATAACAGCATAGCAGGATGCTTGCATCTCACGATCTACATGCATAGTATACAATAAAAACCACAGGCTCTTATTGGATAATGGATTCCAACTGGCAAGGTATGGGACCACCTTCTGACAGTGTATCTCTAGAAAGGAATACAGAGGGTTCAACAAGGACATCTTGCAACCCCGGCTAAATATGACTGGCCTCTCACTTCGCTTGAGAGTACTGAATGTATTGTCACCAATGGTTGAGATCAGCAGTCGTTTCCCGAAAGGGACAGCATCGAAAGATTTAAGAAGCAAATGGAATTTCTCTAAATCAGGTGACAATACACCCTACTTGGGTGCGACCCACTTAGCCATGCGACCTACCCGATTTTATATTATTTCTGGGTTCCGAGGCTTGAGGTTACGATCACCTACCTTTCATTGATAACGCAATCACTTTGAATGCCACATTGTCAAATCCGTTAATCACTAATTGATTTGCACAAAAATATTTTGGATATTATGCTAAGAGAATAAATTCTCCGCCACCAGATGTATATTTGTACTGAACAACATACGCGATCATTGGAAATACTCTGTCAGACATTTTTCCATACACGTTCGTTCTGGGACTGAATGGAATCGAAGGCACAATTTTCATTAATCCATCTTAAACAATTGCTACCTAGGATTAACAGAAAAATTCCTTGCACTTTACTCCGTCTTCGATTTGTCTTTATATAATCTGATTCAAAACGTTACTGCCAACACGGAGTGGTTTTCAAATAATAATCCCATCGGTCTCTCCATATTGACAACGATGGTCAAAAACTTTGATAGTCGGTTATTTAACTATCGAAGGAAAAAAAAACATCCATCCAAAGCATCAAACAATCACTGGGCCCTTTAATTAATATTTCATTAATTAAATTACTTCTCCATTTCCTTATCAATATTTGTTAACCCAATATTTCAATAATCTTCTTGGCCTCTTACACTATTTGGAAAACATTTTCCTTTATCACCTTCTTTTATTTTCTGTACTTAGAAAATATCTTATATTAAACAACTAGAAAGCATTCCAATTACTTCTTCCTTTCACGACCATTCATTTCTATACTTAGGAAATTTTTATTATTATATTTCCAAAATTCCACTTACTTGGGTTAAAACGAATGTTATGTAAAACATCGTTACAACAACCCAAATTACTGCATTCAACTAAGTCTTATTCTAACATTGATCTTCGAGACTGAATCTTGTTATTTATCGGTTAATAATGAAATCAATTAAGTTGGGGCATAATTACTTCTCAGACCTTGGTTGAATAACATGTGTAACTTCAAAATAGACAAGACCGCTTATCTCGAATAATCAACACCATAAAAATCAATTATTCAGTTTTTAAACGTATATATATTTCTCTTTCTATTTTTACCAGATTTAATTATAGATTTCCATTTTGTTTATAATATTCTATTTTAAGTTCGTTTCCTTATCGAATTATATATATATCGATATATTGATTTCTAGTTATCAAATTTTCTTAAAAATATTCTAACTCCTTAAATTTTCGAAAAATTTCGCTAGCACTTTCTTTGTACCGGTCAATAGCTCAAACTCCAACTCGCCTCTCTAGGCCCTTTCCATTCAAAAAGAACATAAAAAACTAAGCGGCTTGCCAATTCGGCACATAAAATCTCATATGGAATTTAAATGTGTACCTTTTTGTCGGACACTCGAATTATAATCTTCATACACTTCATTCCATTTCTGTCAAACCCATATACGTCCATTCTTAATTTATTCCGACTCAGTCTGATCATTTTTAACTCAATTCACTAGTTTATTCTTTAATTAGTTCTTTTGCCTATTTCACTTTTTATTTGAACATAACATGTTCAAATAAAATTTTAACTTGCTTATAAACCGGTCGAATTCCATTTTGGATTCAAGTTTCCTTTTCGATTTCGAATTTAAATTCTTAAATCACATTCACTTATCCCAAAGCCCAATTTCGTATCAAACTTGATTAACTAATTATTCTTAAAATTAGTTAATCTTATTCAATAATTAAAAATATGATTTTTGTTTCAAAAATCATTCCGTTTACTTTACTTGAGTTCATACATTTTTTTTATAACTCAAATCTGGATTTTTCTGATGGAAATTTGGATTTTGTTTACTTAAAATCCTTATATTAGTTTTATATAAACCGTTTTGGTTTTTAAATGATTATGACACTGTTTCTCTGGAAATTTGATTTTGACATAGCTCAAAATCTATTAGACATAATCCAGTTTTTCTCTTCCATTAGAAAACTATTATTAAATCGGTCCCGACGATTCTTATTTCGAAGAATTCCGACTTAAACTGAGTTCTATATACTCAATTGAAGTTAGAAATGCTAATTTATGAACTTCCTTGTTTTATATTCTAAAACAAGTTTCCATTTCAATTCCATTTGAAACTCAATTCCTATTCTGGAATATTTTATTGATTGTGACTTATATATATATATATATATATAAACAGTGAATCTATTTTTATAATTAAATTTAAACTTCTATTTAATATAATTCTAATATATGTTCTGAAAATATTTTATCTAAATAAATTCGATCTAATCGAATTCAAATCATAGATCAATAAAAATTTATATTTAATTCAATTTATATTCCGAACATCAGAATAATTTCATTGTTTTCTTTTTTAACACGATTCACAATTCTCATTTTAAATTCCTATTTAAATTTAAATATTTAAATTATCCAAATGATAAAATTTTCATCATTCTTTATAAAACATCGTTTATATTACTTGTTTATATATTTAGACAAGTCACGATTTAAAATCCATTTGAAATTAAATTTCTACTTTAGAAAAATAAATTTTCCTTTTTAAATTCACCCTTATATTTGCATTTCCCGAATTATCCAATGATAATTCATTTCACTTCATTTACAAATACTGTTTATAAATTCATTTCAATTCCCCTTATATCTAATGAAAATTATCCCATCTAATTTATAAACATCATTTATAAATTCACCACTTGTTTTTATTACTCAAAACAAGTTAATATTTCTTAGTCCATTAGAAATTCAAATTCTATTTTAGAAAAATAGAATTCCCATTTTTAAATCTAAAAATTTCCTTTCATGATATTTTTATAAATCAACATTTACACCCATTGATATTCAAACATTCAAAACACCCAATTATAAATCATAGGTTTTCTAACACATCATATATGATAATATATATATACATATAAACAAACAATAATAAATTTTGAGGAATCCAGTTGGATCCCTCCAACCTGATTCACTACATCCACAGATGTTAGTCAACATAAATAATACCCATCTTGCTTCGATGCAGGATATCGCGGTATTTGTAACACCCCACCTCCATTAATGTCACTCACAAAGGGAATGCATTAACTTCAGTGAAACGTTATAGGTAAAATATGCAGATAAATTACAAGATAGACAAATAAAGCAGCGGAAAACAAAGTCATTTTATAAGCAACGTAGTTGAGTCAGGCTTTTACAACAATTGACTCAATCATACTTAAAAGTATTACATAAAACTTCTAACTTGATTCAAAAACTTCCAAGTATATAAGAAGCATAAAACATAGCAAAGTAGCATAAGTCCCCAAATTAAAGTGCAAACACAGCCATAGCCAAAGATAAGAGGATCCAAGCAATACATCAAAGAATCTTCAAGCTTGGAAAGAGAAACGGTCCAAATTGAGCTGAGCTATTCCCTCCCTGACTACCTGGGGGAGAAACGGAAGAAAAGAAGACGAAAGAAAACGGGTCAGACATAAAGCCTGGTAAGTCCAGTGACTTTCAGTATGTAAACAGGTAAAAGCAACATGACATGAATAAACTAAATATGAGACAATACCGTGATAAGAGGGATAACAAGATAAGATTAGCATAAGATATGATAAGGCAAGATAAACTGAATGCGCTTCTACTTTTTCTCTGCTTCGCTGCTACCCTGTTATTCTGGTTTCTATATCTCTGCACCACCTAACTAGTGTCCCAACTAGTAATTTGTATAGAATGATAATATGATCCCAATCCTCGCAATTGTGGTAGCCTTCAGGTGTACATCCATTATGAGGATCCCACCTCAATCTGCCTAACTTCCATGGATATGTTAGATGTACCCTTACTACCCTATCAATCGGCACTCTAACTCGCATGTATGTATTACTTGTGTCATTTGATCTCGCTTGTATGCATTCATTACTTGTGTCATTCGGCCCCGCTTGTATGTAGATACCTGTGTTGTCCCCATTATGGGGTGTATCAATTCCCATGATGGCGACCCGACATGATTCAAGATGCACAATGTATACTACTGATGCCCAGTGCCTGCTTTTCCACTCCGGAGCACGTGCACGCCCATACTCCGTCGGAACTACACTGCTGCACCACCCGCCGCTATTTTGACCGCTTATAATCAGCCTAGTATTCGTGCACCACCCTGCCTAGCTCAGGGTACCATGATACATCTATGTGGGTTACTGCTGAAATGGGTCCCCGTTACTAGGGTTTATTAATCAACATGTTTTAATGGTTAAGTGTTCTCAATTTAACTAAACCCCACCCATTTGCTTAATTAACATGTTGTACTGGTTAAGTGTTGCCTATTCATATGTTACTTAACCCTCTCACTGATTCACACATGTTTATTTGACGGTTAAGTTTGTGGGTCTATATATACTAATATTACCCACTTACCCAAGATTTACTTAACTGTTCCCCTTATCAAGTCCATATGTATTATTGGTTAAGCTTGCAGTAACCCTATCCACTTTGTTCATATAATATTGGTTAAGTTGTCTTCTTGTCCATATTAACTTAACCCACCCACCTAACATGTCATATTGGTTAAGTGTTTCTTATTAACTTAACCCTTCCCATTCATCATGTTGTATTGGTTAAGTGTTTCCTATTAACTTAACCCTGTTCATTCATCATGTTATATTGGTTAAGTGTTTCTCCTTGACTTAACCCCACTCATTCATCATGTTATGTTAGTTAACTTAACCTTACTCATTCATTATGTTGAATTTGGTTAAGTGTTTCCTATTAACTTAACCCTTCCACTTGTCATGTTACCTTGGTTAAGCGTTGCCCTATCACATATCATGTTATATTGGTTAAGTGTTGCCCTCTTGTGTTAGCTTAACCCTACCATTCTTGGCATGTCCGTTCATTAGCATTAATTCATTCATTAATGCCTCAACCTCTCACATTAGAACTGTTGTTTGCGGTTGCTGGATGTGTCGGGCGGTTCCGGACAGACTTCTACCGCAAACTCATTCTAACCTGGGGTTTTGGGCTTAATGCGCTAACCTCTCACATTAGATCTATATTGTTGCGGTCGCTGGATGTGCCGGGCGGTTTCGGGCAGTCTTACACCGCAACTAAATCTAACCTCGGGTTAGGCACGTTCATCTTTAGCCAATTTACATATTTACCATTCATGTCCAAGTCTAGAATCTTATATGATAATTACCCCAAATTCACCAAACTAGTCATGTCCCAATTCCCAAGTTATGCCCAACAAATTCAATTACAAGTTATTACTCAAATATAGGTTACACCAAATCCTCCCAAATTTGGAATAATAGTCATGCCCTAGAATCGCAATATACATTATGCTTGGCGTGCCAACCAATAGTTATGCCCAATCTAGACTTAATATTTCAATTTACAGTTTTCGTCCAATCTAGATTTAATATTTCAATTTACCCCAAGTTCGCAACAATAACAATTATACTTCCAAATCACAAGTTACAAATTATGTTCCACTATTACCAAATAGATTATTCCCCAATATCAATTACAAGTTATACCCAAATATTCCCCGTATTCCAATCGTTCGCATTTCGTGATTTCAGCCTAGGTTCGAAGGTAACCCAGGTTCATAAAAGAAAAAGGAAATAGGGGAAGAGAGAGAAGGAGCATGAAATAAGAATAGGCATAAAAATAGGCATGTAACAACAGAACTAATGCAAGAAATTTAGATCTAATAAAGATAGATTCTTGAATAAGCTGATGCAATCATTATCGCAGGCATAAGAATAACCTTATGAACCAAAAAGGATTATGTATTCGATGTTGAACAAAGATAGGCATGATTGAATCGATATAATAACTTCTTAGGCATGTAAAATCATAGATTCAATAGAAAGATAGGGGTAAATCTGAAAAGATTGTCTCATCATCAAGCATAGACTTAGATCCATTTTATTACATGCCAAGATTACTATTAGGTGTTTAAATCTGAAAATAACATGAACTTACATTGCTAGGATTAAGAAAAGATAATTGAATCATTGTTGTTGCAGAGATTCTAATTTGATGTTGATTAATCTTCAAAGTTGAATTGAGTCTCTCTAATTTGAGTTCTAGTTTGGAGAAGATGGCGGTGGCTAGACAAGGTTGAAGATGAACAGCATGACGGCGTCATAACTTTGGAGCAATAGAATTAGGGTTGGGTTATGAGTGTATATATGGATGTCTAAGATTAATTCTAGCCTTTAGATTAGTCTAGGAGTAATCAGAGCCATCCAAACCAAAGAGATGTGTCATCCAGCCAACAACAGCACGACACATAAGCCCTAATACCTCAAAAATCTGTCATCAGGCCAATCAGGGAAGGCCACATCAGCTCAGGGCTATAAAAATTTGTCATTGGATCTGGATCAAAAAGGGGTCAACTCCTTACAAGGGGGGTCAACACCTATGTCGACACCCCTATAGGGGGGTCGACACCTATGTCGACTCCCCTAGGGGTGGTCGACACCTATGAGCGGGAAATTTCCCGCTCAGCCCGCTCTGACCGAATTTCGAATTTTGAACAGTTTTGACTTTTAATTATTATTTTAATTTAATTTCTGTTTAAACTTGAAATCTTCCGAACTCCATAACCTCTTCATACGGAGCCCGATTTAGGCAAACTCGGACTCTATCTCAAGTAGAATTCCGAGACGAACGCAATGGCGTAACCCATTTCACCCAATTCTTCTCCTAAAAATTAAGTGTTCTTAGAATTGTTAATTTTAATATTCATAGAAAATACGGGGTGTTACATCCTCCCCTCCTTAAAGGATTTCATCCCCGAAATCTCCAAGTTAAGAAGAATGTATATCCTACCATCCAACATCCATTTACTTAACCATTCAGTCACAGGCATCCATTGTCCTTAAAAAGATTTCTAATGCTTTCATGATCATATGCATAGTGTGTGTGTATGTGTGTATATGTCCTTATCGAATGCAAAATCAGGCAGTCTACTGATTCAGTTGACCTCCTTAATGCGAATTGTGTCAGTGCTATGAGTCCATCATGCATGCAATTATTCGTAATCGTACCTTATAACCTCTACATGAGTGCACAGTCATCCATATAAATGCAACATCCATATGATAACACATCAAGTTTCAATCCATATCTAAATACATATATGCATATGCAATATGAAAGTGACTGAGCCGATCAAGTACCTAATGTGTGTGTATATGCATTCACTTGCAACCACTTGCAACCATCAATTATAACATGTTTCAAATACATGTTTACATCCATTGGTTTCTAACTAAGGATCAAGAATAGGACCGAGGAGATATACTTAAAAGATAGATACAAGCACGCGTAAACTTATGGAAAAAGAGATCAAGGATGTACCCTTAAAAAGAAAAGGGTAGGATGCGCTTATCTTCAGTCTCCCGAGTCGCATCTTCTTCAGCGTCACCCCATTGTACTTTAACTAGCTTGACTTCACGATTTTGAAGCTTCTTAACCTCCATTTCCAAAACTCACCAGTAAAGATAGGATCTCGATCACTTACTATGCTAGAGGGTATCCCATGTAGTCAGACTATGTTCCAAGATAAACAGATGTTAACCATGATACCAAGTGCATATACTAAGATGATTAGAGGTCTCTCCTCTACTTAGCTTATCCATCATGTCACAAATCGGAGGGTCTTCATGTTATGCCGCTTCTATCCAATCCAAAAGCGTAGGCCGCTCTTCTAGCGATGCTAACAAACCAGGTACAAACTTGACTGGGGGTTTAAAGCTAAAGGTTGCTATGTACTTCAAACTTTATCCCTCTTAAGGTCAGTCTCTTTCTACTTAGGGCGCCTGCCACAACATTACCCTTGCTAGGAGTATAAGCAATCTCAAGATCGTGTGAGGCAAGAATCTATCGTTGTTGCCTCTATTTCAAATCTTTTTGCGAGAACAAATATTTGAAGGACTTAGGATCCGTATATAGTTCAAACTTTCTCTCTTAAAAGATAATGATGCCATGACTTTAGAGCGAACACTATAACAGCTAATTCCAAGTCGTGGGTAGGATAGTCTTTCTCGTGTACTTCCAGCTGTCTTCTTCCTTAACTAACTACCCTTTCTTCTAGCATTAAAACAGCACCTAGCCCTGTCCCGCATGCATCCGTATCAACTGTAAACGTCTTGTCCCCTTCGGGCAATGTCAAGACTGGGGTTGTTGTCAGGGTTCTCTTCAATTGTTGGAAAGCAACATCACGAATCAAATTCCAAGCAAAAGTTAGATTCTTCTTCGTCAATCTAGTAAGTGGGGCTGATACCTTCACAAAGTCCTTAATTAACTTCCTATACCAGCCCGCTAATCCAAGAAAACTTCTTACTTCCGTTGCATTTCTTGGGACCTTCTAATCTTGCACCACAACTACTTTTGCGGGATCTACTGTTATCCCTTCCTTGGATATCACATGTCTTAGAAACCTTACTTCTTCTCTCCAAAAATGATATTTGGAGAATCTAGCCTTAAGCCGATGCGCTTGGAGGGTATCCAAGATTTCCCCTAGATACAAAGCATGTTCTTCCCCACTCTTAGGGAAAACCAAAATATCATCTACACATAAGAAAAGTGTACCATCCGCCTTTGTAGCGAAAACAACTGGAGCACCCCATTCAAAAATATATCTCCTTATGAACCCTTTCTCAAGTAACTCTTTTACTTGTTAAATGAGCCCTTCCTTTCCCTTGGAGTCATGTGTCGTACAGGTGATGCAACTGGCGTTGCATTGTCAACTAGATATATGCGGAAGTCTATCTCGCGTTTTTAGGGGACAAACCCCTAACCTAATCAAAAACATCTGTGTACTCATGGACTACTCTAACGGATCGTAAATCGTCGATAGATGCATCAAGTGATCCTAGGTAGCTAAGCCAAACTGATCCCTTAGGATCGCACGAAATCTCGAGGGTATTCCCGAGGCAAGTCAAAAGCCTAACTACCCTCCTTTCCCAATCACTAGCTAACCAATCCATGCCTAGAATCAACCCATAGCCCATGAAACCAAAATCATAAGCATTACACTTAAACTCAATACTTAATATAGCTATTCTCAAATCCTTACAAAACCAAAGATAAATGGGCTGAACCGCCAATTGGATTTGAGACAATAATGGGATCTTCTACTATACAAGTACTAAGGTGCAGAGACTCAATTATGGAAGCAGATATAACCGAATGTGAAGCGCTAAAATCAAAAAGAGTACTAACAGGATGATCAAAAAGAAAAACTAAACTTTCTCAACAGAAACTTTACTACCTCTCTCTCTGGTACGCTGGCGGTGAGAGCATGCACTTGCTCTCCTGAAAATCCTGTCCTTGTTCTTGTCCTTGTCCTTAATTATATGACCCGTTATATCATAATAAAGACACTTCCTCTTGTCTTAGGTTTTACTATTCTTTCCTCCCTTCTTGTCCTGTGGTTCTTCCATTTACACCTCTTTCTTTTTACCTCTTTTGTGAACCAAGTCCATATCCATGAGTTTCTCATCCTTGGGTTGTGCTCCTTAGCCAAGCTCCCTCATTCTCATCTTTACCATCCTTATGTAACATGTTGACAAGTCTCTTGAAAGATGACTCCAATGCACGGAAAACCCTACAAAGCTTGAAAGAAAATTAGCCGCAGGTGAAACTACTGCGGCTATAGATGGTAGTTGGGCACTTCTTCGCCCTTTGACAGGTGTTGTAGTCTCATCAAGCCTACGGAACCATGCCGCGATGAGGTTACCTCCCAGAAAGCCAAGAGCCCTGGAGACTCAGAAAAGAAGGAAACAAGGATTCAAACAGAGAATCAAAAGTTAGTGCATATGGCTTTGGGGAATATGCCTTTAAAACAAAACTTTTCTTTTGGAAATGCTTCTTTTAAAACCGTTTTGAAAATAATTTTTCAAATCTTTTATCTGATCCGGTAACCTTCAGCTCTGATACCAAGTGTAACACCCCACCTCCATTAATGTCACTCACAAAGGGAATGCATTAACTTCAGTGAAACGTTATAGGTAAAAGATGCAGATAAATTACAAGACAAACAAATAAAGCAGCGGAAAACAAAGTCATTTTATAAGCAACGTAGTTCAGTCAAGCTTTTACAACAATTGACTCAATCATACTTAAAAGTACTAAATAAAACTTTTGTCCTGATTCAAAAACTTCCAAGTATATAAGAAGCATAAAACATAACAAAGTAGCATAAGTCCCCAAATTAAAGTGCAAACACAGCCATAGCCAAAGATAAGAGGATCCAAGCAATACATCAAAGAATCTTCAAGCTTGGAAAGAGAAACAGTCCAAACTGAGCTGAGCTATTCCCTGCCTGACTACCTGGGGGGAGAAACGGAAGAAAAGAAGACGAAAGAAAACGGGTCAGACATAAAGCCTGGTAAGTCCAGTGACTTTCAGTATGTAAACAGGTAAAAGCAACATGACATGATAAACTGAATATAAGACAATACCGTGATAAGAGGGATAACAGGATAAGATTAGCAGAAGATATGATAAGGCAAGATAAACTGAATGCGCTTCTACATTTTCTCTGCTTCGCTACTACCCTGTTATTCTAGTTTCTATATCTCTGCACCACCTAACTAGTGTCCCAACTAGTAATATGTATAGAATGATAAACTATAGAAAACTATAGAAACTATATATCTGCACCACCTAACTATAGAAACTATATAAACTATGTATAGAAACTATATAAACTAGTAATATGTATAGAATGATAAACTATAGAAACTATATAAACTATGTATAGAATGATAAACTATATATCTCTGCACCACCTAACTAGATATCACCTTTTTATCTATGTATATAAACTATAGAAAACCTTCATGTATTGAATTGAAATTCATTAGTTGAATAGAAATTCATGTGTTGAATGGTATTCGTCTTTTAAATATAAAAAATCACCTTTTTATCTATATATATAAATTATAGAAAACCTTCATGTGTTGAATTGAAATTCATTCGTTGAATAGAAATTCATGTGTTGAATGGTATTCGTCTTTTAAATATAAAAATCACCTTTTTATCTATATATATATATATAAACTATAGAAAACCTTCATGTCTTGAATTGAAATTCATTCGTTGAATAGAATTCATGTGTTGAATGGTATTCGTGTTTTAAATATAAAAATCACCTTTTTATCTATATATATAAACTATAGAAAACCTTCATGTGTTGAATTGAAATTCATTCGTTGAATAGAATTCATGTGTTGAATGGTATTCATATTTTGAAAGAAATTGTTTTATAATAAAAATCCTATTTTTATCATAAATATGAACTATATAACATTCTATTGTTTCGAAACAAATTGTTTTATAATAAAAATCATATTTTTATTACCTATATGAATTATATGAAAAAATGTGTTTTGAAATGAATTGTTTTACAGTAAAAATCACCTTTCTATCATATACATGAATAGTTAAAAATAATGAAGTGTTGAAATAGAAGTCAGTTGGATAAAAATATCATTTTTATCAAATGTATGAAAAGGAAATGGTTTTGAAATCGAAGGATCGATTATATTTATATACACATATATATATAATTAAAATATATCGAATAACGAAGCTGCAGTTCGTGTTTTGAAATCGTGATTTCAAACGATTAGTGCGGGAGATCCGACCATCGGATTTTCCCGAAACCGCAACCATTGGGTTCGCTTTGGAAATATCTTTCCAACGGCACCAACTTTGTAAAAATCCAAAGGTTGAATTGTTTGGAATGTTTAATTCAAATCTGAAAAAAAACAGTGCCAGAATCGATTATATATATATATATATAATTATATTAAATCGAATAACGACGCTGCAGTTCGTATTTTGAAATCGAAACTTCAAACGATTATACCGGGAGATCCGACCGTCGGATTTTCCCGAAACTGGAACCGTTGGATTCGTTTTGAAAAGATCTCTCTAATGATGTAAATTTTGTGAAGATCCAACGGTTAGATTTTCAGATACGTGTAAATCAAATCTGAAGAAAAATAGCGCCACGGCCGCGTTATGGCCCGAAGCGTCATTTTGAATAAATTGGCTATTTTAAAATAAATAAAAATAGCGATAAATCATTATAAAATATTATAAACGATATGGATGTGAAATTTAGGAACTAACTAAAGGTTGGCTAAGTCGAATGGTTTCTTGGGTATTGATCTGATGTTGGTTTCGGCCTTCGGGGTTAATATTTGGGAAATCGTTCTCTTACTGATTGACGGTTAGTGACTAATGAATTGAAATGATGCGTAGTAGTGTTTGTGTAGCACTTATTTATTATATACACGAGTTGCTCAGAAAGACCGGGTTTATCTCATTCTGAATAACTGAATTGACGATAAGAAATCGAAGATGAAGACGGTGGTCGAAGACCGGAAATCTTCACCTCGTTTGGATGGTAACCGAGGTCCTGATTGGGAGGCATCCGAAAATATGGATAATGAGTGGTGATCGTCCAGACGTACGTGGTGATCGATGAGTTTGCGAGGTATATAGTGCCTCTGGTTTCGTTCAGACCCAGAACGGACTTGCAAATGGACAGTGTGTCTGACATGGGAATTTATTCTGTGTGATTGATAGCCATCAGTTGCACGGTGTGAATTGCCTGTGTGGCATGCTAAGATGCAGTGATCAGGGCTTCTGTTGAAAAGCAAAGTCTTATGGTGATGATCAAAGCACCGCCTGTGTGGCGTAGCTTTGTGTATAACGTGAAATCGCGAGCCTCACACCCCGGTATGAACCAGAAACGGGAGAGGACCTCAGGGAGGACATGCGTTTCTTTCTAGCTAGAAGTGGCGTCAGTGGTTTTACACGCCCTGACGAGATTGACTTATGTGGTTGTTGCGGTTGCGAGGCGCCTCGAATATATCGGTCGATTCGGGACCGATGGAGTCATTCGTTGGCTCATTTACGCCCCAAAGGGCGGGGAAACGTAGTGTTCAGGAATTTTAATCCACATCGGTGGACCGACCCTGTCGCTCCAAGGGCCCACCTGTGTCTGGGTCCTGTGTCTCGGGCTAGAGAGTCACGAAGTCGGTAAGGACTATCTTTTGCCTTGGTTCATGATGGAAATCCAATTTCCAAATACGTGACTGTGCGATTTTGATTGTATATATATATATGGCGACATGATATATGGTACCCATGTCGTCTATGATTGATAGTTATGATTCGAAGTTGTTTTTGAAACATATAAACACTAGTAGTAATATCCAATGCTTTTGTTTTATTCATATCAAGCATATTTTGGCCATTATAAGGTAAAACTCTATCCTCCGGTTTGCGTTGCATTGTGTGATGGGAACTGAGTCTTATAATGGCTTCATTTTTATAAAAAGCATTGCGATATTTAAAAGAATGATTCGTTTTAAAGCACTGGCAATCCAATGGAGTAAACTCGTTCCACGAAAGTGGCATGGTACTGTGATTAGCCATATTGTATAATGTGTTAAGTAGATTTCTCATACCAGTCCCATGACTGACTCGTAGTTTGTTTCACTTGCAAACTCAGGTGCCCCTTTTTCTACATGGGCAGCCTTGTATTCAGGTTTATCAGGCTTTTTCTGGATGGCTGGAGCTGAAGACGGATTCTATCATTTATCTCTTTTTATGTTGTTCAGCTCCTATTGTACATTATGTTTGTTTTCCGCTGTAGACATTTATGTATAGCTGAACTGTATTTGTACTAAGTAAGATCCTGTATACTATGTAACTCTGATGATTACTTTTATCCAGTGTATGATTTCTTCATTATCTGGTGTATTTATTTATTTCTGTTCTGCTATTATCTGTTTCTGTGTTATATTCCAAAAATTACCCTTAACACCGCAGTACGGGTTTTGGGGTCGTCACAACGTGGTATCAGAGCTTTGGTTAAGCTTAGCTCTGGTATATAACACATTAACGAACTCGTCAGAGATAGAACCAGTAGTGTTCTAGGACGGGTAACTCATTACAGATAGGATCAGTAATATCCTAGTATGAGTAAAGCAGAATCAGAATAACTCGTTTGAGATAGGGTCAAAAGTGCCCCAGAACGAGTCGAGAGTTATATGTTCATAAATAACGTATTTGTGATTATATTCTGGTTTTAGAAATATGATTTTTGAACATATATAAAAGATATATATTTGAGAAGTTAAAAACAAATTGATTGTTGTTTGTGTTGTGTGATGGTAGATTTGATTAATTAAATTATTAGAACGATAGTTAATTTAATCAATAATAGAATGAATGGTAGAATTTATTCGATTAAATCACACATTGAACTGATTTAAAAATAGATAGAAATATATATACTTATGCATTATATATGTTTGAACAGGTAAATGGATAGCTGTTGAGTAAAGATTTTATTTGCGTGCCCGACAAATAGGTAAACCTTAATGAGTTGGATGCGAAATATTATTATATCAACTCTTGTGAATGCCATTGGATGCGGAGTGCTGGTTATTCCGTGTGTAATAATAAACGTCGCCATAGGATAGTAACAATTAATTTTGAACTACACTACATGGCATACTTCTGAAGATAGGCATACTTCATCATATACCACATAAGCATTTGGAGCTTGTGTGACGAGGTGGAAGATTTACCATACGAGCGAGAGGCTTGTATGGCGATGACTATATTTTACAGGTTGAACTGATGACTGATATGGACTATTTAAAAATTGTAACAATTAAATTTCCAGATTAATAAAAAAAACCCACACGGGTCTGGAATTGACAATAATCACGTCTCTCTAGTTATTAGATACGACACATGGACTATTTATTTCCCACACGGGATGAGGTGACGAGGATTTATCCTCTGGAGCATTAAAAATACACACTCTCTCAGGCTTAGACAGGGTGACGAGAATTTATTCTCTAGAGTTATTATCTATACACGCTCCCCTGTAAACACCAGAATATATCACTATAAATATGTGTATGCTTTATAGGATTTATTGGGTACCTAATACGGCCCAATAAATTTCCAAACCCCTCCCCGTACAAAGGAGGTTATGGCGAAATTTTTCGAAAATTCCGGGTGTTAGCCAAATTTTTGAAGAATTTGAAAATTCTCAGAAACTGAAAAGTTGGAGAATGGAAGCCAGATTGAACGTAGAGTTGATTAATCAAACCATTTTCAACTTTGTTCCTTTTCGGGGACGAAAAGTTTTAAGAGGGGGAGATTGTAACGACCCGGAAAATCTGAACCAATTTAAAATTTTTAAATTGGCTATTTTAGTGGATTTGAAATATTTTAAATAATATCGATGGAAAATAAGTTTGAATCGACATTTGAAAACGAATATAATTAATTCTAATTATAAACAAGGCCTGAAATGGCGCGGTAGTTTCAAAAATTGAATTCAAACTTTGAATGACTGTACCGGGTGCAAAACAAAGCGAATTTGAGTGAAACCAAAAATATTTAAATCTGTTAGTGAATACCTTTCTAACGAATCTGAAAAACCGAAGTTTCATAGCGGGAGTCAAAAGTTATGGCCAAATGAATTTTCAGAAAGGTCGCTATAGAATATATATCGCCCTTGAAAATAGACATTTTGCATACGACCTCGGAATTCGACGAAACCACTTTTGTTGGATCCGAGATATCAAACTATTGCTAGGTTTCAAATTTCATAATTTATGAAGCTAGTATGTGAGCGTGGCAAAGGAAAACGTGTTTTGGTCAATTACAGTTCAATTGGATCGAGCAGAAAAGGGCCATTTTGCAAACGACCTCAGAATTCGACGAAACTAGTTTTGTTGGGACCGTATCATCAAAACATAGCTAGATTTATTTTTCTGGGATTTTTCAAATCAGTTTGTGGCCCTGGCAAATTGAAATGTACGTTCAAATTAAATATTG
>JASFAX010007279.1:0-26480 GCA_030737875.1 Allium sativum
GAGAGAGAGAGATTTGGCATATTCTTTTATTCCTTTAATTTCATGTCACGAATAGAGAAAACGTTCAAATCTAAAAAGTAACTGACTTACAGAGATTAGATTAGAATAGAAAGTTGGCGATGCTATGATTCGTGCGACGTTGCTCGAAATCGTTTGAGTTAGCCTTTGATTCTAATTCTGAAGCCTTAATCTTGATTCGAACCTCCTCTTGACAACTTGAGCAGCACTTCCTCATCTTGATTTATTTTATATATTACTTATTTATATATTTTCTCAGAGGCAGCATAAGGATAGAAAAGAATTGTGAAAAGACAAGGAGACTAGGGCTGTTTATATAGTGTAGAAGTCAACGAATCTGGTCAGAATGGTGTCCGGATACAGAGAAATGAATCAGGTTCAGAAAGATGGAAAAAGCAGGGGGGGTCGACTACCCAGTCGACTCCCCAGTCGACCTGGGGGGGTCGACTACCCAGTCGACTCCCCAGTCGACCTGGGGCGGGGGGGTCGACTACCCAGTCGACCTGGGTCCTGGGCGGGAAATTTCCCGCCCAGCCCGCTTCTGAGTCTGTTTTGAAATTTGAACTTTGTTGAAACTTCCGGAGGCCATATCTTCCTCATACGGACTCCGATTTACGAAACTCAGACTCGTCTTCATGCAGAATTCCGAGACGAACGCAATGGCGCAACCCGTTTCCCTTGATTTTTACTTTAACTTTTAATTCTGCCTTGATTTGTGAATCTTAGCGTTATAGAATTACGGGGTGTTACAAGTCCTCTACCTCCGGAGCTCCTGTAGTTCTCTACCCGTAGTGATCATGTTTTCCTGCATGCGAAGGTTGTCACGCCTTTGGGCTTCCAATGCTTCTTTTGTGCTCTGAAGCATGTCAAGAAAACGCGAAAAATCTCCCTAAGTAATGGGTGCAGATGGATCAGGCTGAACATTAGTCATCGTGGATGGAATCAGAGTTTTGGAGGGAGCTCGAGTAGAAGTTCCAGCTTCATTCTGGTTCGGATCGGATCGGTTCACAGCAGCCTGGTCGGGGTGGTTCGGATGGAGAGAGTGAGTGCGCCCGACCTCTTCAGATCGGATCGGATCGGTGCCCTCCACCCGGTTCGGATCGGCGCCTCCGATACGGTTCGGATCCTCCGGGTCGAAGCAGTCTTCTCCAGACCCTTGAGCGCGTAACCTTGTTATCACGATGGCTTGCTGATCTTCTCTAGCATCATTTCCCCTAGCGCCTTGCACTTCTTTCCCTTTGGTCTTAGCCATGATACTCGTTTCTTCAACGGTTGGTCAACAAGTACTGAAAGATGTCAGAAACAAGGGATTAACTTCTTTGAACTTGAAAGTCCAAATAGTAGAATGATAATCCCAAAAAGGCTGAGAATTCGAAGGTTTCTCAGTGAAAGCACCAAAATGTTAGACCAAAAATTGGTTCTAACACCCAAATGAGCTATGAATTTAATGAAATAGATCTAAAAAGCAATGAAGAACACAAGATTTATAGTGGTTCGGCGTTAAAGAGCCTACGTCCACTTTATATTCTTTTAATAGATGATTCGAATGCAAATACAGCAATGATTCTCACTCAACTTCACAATTACAATGCATAAACTCACTCAAATCTCTCAAAAATAGACTTTAAGAGATGATTTTGATTTGAATATAGTTATGAAATTCGGTTATGGAGGAAGTTAGAACTGAGAATTTGCCAAAAGATCCTTTCAAATGCCTCTTGATGGTGTATTTATAGGTGAAAAATCTCCACGAAGTGGCTCCGGTTCGGAACTTCGTGGCACCCATCCCATGAGAGTCGGGTTCGGAGGTCTCCAAATGGTGACAGCGCATCGATTTGGTGGGAGATCGTGGGAGGAAATAGTCGTACTTGGCCTGAGTCTTCAGGAGACGTGTGCTGTAACGGTTAAAGATTCAGAGGAAGGGGTTCGGATCGGCTGCCTCCGATCCGATCCGATGAGATCACTTGCTTTATGACGTTGCTGACGTACTCCTCCGATCCGAACCGGTACAGTATCTGCGTCCTCGATCTCTACTTACTTCCTGCGCTGTCTTCCTCCGATCCGAACCGGTTGGTGGCTCTCTAACTGTTTGCTCTTTGTGTAGCCTAGTTTACAAAGTAGGCTAACAGAAGACTATGCGTCCCACAAGCAAGAGATTTGGTGAAAACCATTCTCGAAAAATCACACCATTCTAAATTGACCATACATCCAGGTGGGGACAAGATGTATAAAGACATAAAAAGGGTTTTCTTTTGGAATGGCATGAAGAAGGATGTAGCTGAGTTTGTCTCTAAATGCTTGATATGCCAGCAAGTCAAAGCGAAGCAGAATAAGCCTAGTGGTCTGCTCCATCCTCTAGAGGTCCCATAGTGGAAATGGGATAACATTTCGATGGACTTTATTGATGGGTTGCCTAGGTCAGGAAGGGGTAATACCAGTATTTGGGTAATAGTGGACAGGCTCACTAAAAGCGCTCACTTTATACCTGTTAAGAGTAGGAGGACTGCCTCATTGTTAGCATCCATTTATCTTAAAGAGGTGGTTCGACTGCATGGAATACCCTATAGCATAGTAAGTTATTAAGATCCTATTTTTACGAGCGGGTTTCGGAAGAGTTTGCAAGAAGCTGTAGACACACAGCTATGCTTAAGCACTGCCTATCGGCCTCAAACCGATGGTCAGACAGAAAGGGTGAACAGAGTATTAGAAGATCTTTAGAGATGGTGCATTCTTGATTTTGGAGGGACATGGGAGGATCATCTTCCTTTAGTGGAGTTCGCCTACAACAATAGCTACCAAGCCACCATAGGCATGGCACCCTTTGAGGCTTTATATGGAAGACCATGCCGATCGCCAACTTATTGGTCGGAGTCTACAGACAAGCTCATATTTGGGCCTGACATGATCAAACAAACTTAAGAGAATTGATACGAAGACGAATGAAGACTGCACAAGATAGACAGAAGTCCTACGCTGATAAAAGAAGGACTGACCTTGAGTTTGAGGTTGGAGACAGGGTTTTCCTTAAAGTATCTCCTTTGAGGAATGTCGTTCGCTTTGGATCTATGGGAAAATTGGCACCAAGATTCGTAGGGCCATTTCCTATCCTTGAGAGGATTGGGAAGATGGCTTATAGAGTTGATCTGCCCGAAAGATTGGCTGGAGTTCATAATTTTTTCCATGTCTCTCATCTACGAAAGTGCTTACATGAGTCTGCGGAAGTTGTGGAACCAAGCATACTAGAAGAAGTAGAAGTGGAACGAGAAGCAATGGTGAGGAGAGTTCCAACTCGTATCTTAGGGACAGAAGTCAAAAATCAATGCAACCGTGAAGTCAAGATTGTTAAAGTTCAATTGAGTAATGCTGAGGAAGACGTGACTTGGGAGACTGAGGATAAGATACGCGCAGCCTACCCTTTTCTTTTTAAGGGTACATCCTTGATCTCTTTTTCCATAAATTTATGCATACTTTTATCTATCTCTTAAGTATATCTCCTCGGTCCTATTCTTGACCATTAGGTAGAAACCAATGGATGTAAACATGTATTTGAAACTTGTTATGATTGATGGTTGAAAGTGGTTGCTAGTGGTTGCTCGTGGATGCATATACACACACACTAGGTACTAGATTGGCTTAGTCACTTTCATATTGCATATGCATATATGTATTTGTATATGGATTGAAACTTGATGTGTTATCATATGGACGTTGCAATGAATGGTTGTACACTCAGGTAGAAAGAATGATTAGGAATAATTGCATACATAATGGACTCATGGCACTATCATGATTCACATTAAGGAGGTTAACTGAATCAGTAGATCGCCTGATTTTGCATTAGATAAGGATGTATACACACACTATGCATATAGACATGAAAGCATTAGAAATCTGTTTAAGGACAATGGATGCCTGTGTTTGATGGTTGGGTAGATGGACGATTGAATGGTACGATACACATTCCTCTTGCCTTGAAGATTTCGGGGACGAAATCCTTTAAGGAGGGGAGAATGTAACACCCCGTATTTTCTGTGAACATTAAAGTAACAAATTAAAGAATACTTAATTTTAAAAGTGAAAATTAGGGGAAACGGGTTTCGCCATTGCATTCTCTCAGAATTCTGCTTGAGATAGAGTCCGAGTTTGCATGAATCGGACTCCGTATGAAGAAGTTATGGAGTTCAGAAGATTTCATGTTCAAACGGAAATTAAATATAAATAATAATTAAATCAAAATGGCAGTTCGAATTATAAAATTCTGACAATCAGCTGGGCGGGAAAATTCCCGCCCATAGGGTCAACTCCCCCCAGGGGGTGTCGACATAGGTGTCGACCCCACAAGAGGGGTATCGACTAGGGTGTCGACCCCCCTGTAGGGGTCGACCCCCTCGCCCAGATCTGGGCGGTTTTGCCCAATGACGTTTTTATGAGTCATTAGGGCATATGTGGTGACTTCCAGTTGGCTCTGTTTGATCTGGACGACTCTGATTTCTCCTAGGTTGATCTAACGGCTCTCATTAATCTAAACTTCTATATAAACAGCCCCAACCCTTAACCCTAAAACCCCATAAAATTGCTCTCTGAAGCCATTATGCTATCCATGGCCAAACTAGCGTAGCCTCCATTTTTCTCTAAACTACAAGTCAAGTTAGGAAGTCCCAAATCAAATCAAAACTAGAGAATCAATAGCCTACATCAAAGGATAGCTTTTTAGTTTCAGAAATCAGATCCCAGAAAAAACAAGATTTGTTCTTTTGTTTGTAAGTTCAGTTATTCTTTAGATTTGAACAAATAAACGTCATGCTTTGTAATGAAGCGGAACTAGAACTGTGCCTAGTGGTAAGGTAGTCATATTCTGATTCATGTAGCAATTCTGAAATTACCTATGCCTACATGACTATTGTGATTGATACAACCTATCATGTTGTATATTAATTTGGTGATGAACCAATCATGTTGAATATAAATTTGGCGATGAACCTATCATGTTGTATATTAAATCGGTGATGGACTTATCATGTTGTATGTTAAATTGGTGATGAATCTATCATGTTGTATAATAATTTGGCAACGAACCTATCATGTTGTACATAAATTTTGTGATTCCTTTTGTTATGTTATATGCAAGACCATAAGCTAAGTCATGTTCACATATGCTTATAAGCCTAGATCTACATGCCTAGATGTTTATATCTTTGTTAATTTGGTCCAACTCAAATGCAAGTTCACATTTACATGCTTAATTAAATTTGTGTAGTACTATGCCAAATTTATATCACATATGCTTGGTTGATCTATATTGTTTTATACCGTTGGAATGTTACATGTCCCTTTTGCTTTTCCCTTTTTGTTTATGAGTTAGGCTAATTTGCGAGCCTAACGCTCTATGTAATTTATGCGAACGAATAACGGGGGATACGCTGGGAAAAGTATTAAATTACATGCTATTGGCATAGATTGGATCATAATTATGTAAATGATTAGTGGCATAAAATGGTATAATTTGTATACCTAAGAATTTATGGACATAATTTAGTGGGTAAATGGGACATGACTTGAGTTGACAACATTGGTGGATAATTTACATATAAACATAAATGGTAAATATGTAAATTAATTAAAAGATGAATATGTCTAACCCGAGGTTAGATTGAGTTACGGTGTAAGACTGCCCGGAACCGCCCGACACATCCAGCAACCGTAACAATACAGATCTAATGTGAGAGGTTAGCGCATTAAGCCAGAAACCCGAGGTTAGATTGAGTTGCGGTGTAAGACTGCCTGGAACCGCCCGGTACATCCAGCGACCGCAAGAATATAGATCTAATGTGAGAGGTTGGTGCTTTAATGAATAAATTAAAGCTAATGCAGGCTAAGAATGGTAGGGTTAAGTTAATTGAGGCAACACTTAACCAATACAACATGTTTACTAAACTGATGGGTGGGGTTAGGTTAATTTGAGAACACTTAACCATTTTAACATGTTGATTAGGAAACCCTAGTAACTGGGACCCATTTCAGCGGTAACCCACATAGATGTATCATGGTACCCTGAACTAGGCAGGGTGGGGCACGATTACTGGGCTGATTATAAGCGGTCAAAATAACGGCGGGTGGTGCAGCAGTGTAGGTTCCAACGGAGTATGGGCGTGCACATACTCCGGCATGGAAAAATCAGGCGCTAGGCATCAGTAGTACATACTGTGCATGTTGAATTTGTGTCGGATCGCCACCATAGAAATTAATACACCCCATGGTGGGGCCAGCATAGGTGTCTACAATCAAGCGGGGCCGAATGACACAAGTCATAAATGCATGCGAGTAGAAGCCGATCAGAAAAAGGGATCATTTTATCATGAACACATGGTGCTAGTTGAAACACTTGTTAGTTGGTCAGAGAAATAGAAATGAGTTGATAGTATATTCAGTTTACCTTGCCTCATTTATCGTTATCTTATTTCTAGGGTATTTTCCTGGGTTCAATTTATTCATGTCATAATCCTTTTACCTGTTTACATGCTAAATAATCACTGGACTTACCAAGCTTATGTCTGACCCGTTTTCTTTCATCTTCTTGTCTTCCGTTCCCCCCCCCCTCTAGGTCCACAGGGATGGAATACTTCAACTTAGTCCAGACCTTTTCCAGCTTGAAGAAAGTAGACGTATCGCTTGGACTCTCTTTTCTCGGGCTATGGCTATGATTACACTCTTAATTGGGGATTTATGCTGCTTTGTTATTGTTTATGCTTCTTTATGATTTAGTCAAGACAGAGGCTTCACTATAATGATTTTGGAAGTTGGTTTTTAAGACAGTTGTTGTAATGTTTTGATTGGACCACGTGCTTATGAAATAAAATTTAGTCTTTCCGCTGTTTATATGTCTGTCTTGTAAATTACTTGTACCTTTTACCAATAATACTCCACCAAAGTTAATGCGTTCCCTTTGTCAGTGACCTTAACGGAGGTGGGGTGTTTACAATCTATCACCCTCAACCAAAGTTTTACAGTTCGATCCTAGCAACCGAAACCCGTCGTCTCAACCTCGTCGTTCCCTATGGGTTTCGATCGACGGTTTTTATCATGGATCTCCCTAAAAAAAAATGCATACAACTACCATTTTCCTTCCTCATTCCGAAAACACACTCATTTTGAGCTACAACCTTTTCCATCGCTTAGAAAAACCAACCCTAGAACACATTGCTACTTCCGCATACCCAAAAATATCCATCGCAACAAGTAAAACTAACTCCGAAATGAAGAAGGAGATTAAAGAAGTTCAGAAATCCTTGTTTAATAAATTTAGAAATTTAATTGCATTTGTTTCGATTTTTGGAACATCGATTTCATTTTTGTGAAGAGAGAATTGTGGCGGCGGAAAATACGTTGACTGTGGAAATGAGGATTTGGTTAAACGGTGGTAAGGTATTTATTGTATACTTTAAATATTTTTATATTCGAATATTATATTTATTTTTAAGCAAAAGCTAAATGTATTTATTGTTAAAAATTCCTATAATCACACATGATATCCAAATATCACGAAAAAGGTCATGCAGCTACAGTTTGACATTACGGACACAACGAAACTAGTTTCGTCGAATTCTGACTCTGTTTGCTCACACAACGTATTTTTAACCGTCAAAATACTGATAGTTTTTCACATTAAAAATCCTTACGGCCACATACTGACTTCAAAAATCACGAAAATTGGAACCTAGCAATAATTTGACATTATGGATCTAACAAAATTAGTTTCGTCGAAAACGTAGGTCGTTTGCAAAACTGACTACTTTTAAAGCTTTAAATAACCCATTTAAATATATAAATATATTTAAAAATAATTAAATTAAATATTTAAAAACAAATATTATCGTATATATTCATAGTGGAATATCATACAGTTCCAGAATATTCCTATGTGAATTTCTAACTTGATATTTCAAATCCCGATTAAATCGATATTCGATTTATAATGAAATTCCTTTTATATATCATTATAAATTATATAAGAGTTCTATAGCAGCTATTTGAAAATTTTATTTGGACATAACTCAAAATCTACATGACGAAATTCCGATTTTTCTCTTCCATTAGAAAAATATACTTCACCAGCTCCTAACGTTTCTTGTTTCACAGAAATCCGATTTAAAACGGATTCTGTAAATTCGTTTAAATTTCGAATCGCCAAATAGCGAACTGTCGCGCCATTTCGAGCACGATTATAATTATAATATAATTATATGTTCAAACTTCGTTTAAATAATATATTCGTGAATATAATTTAGGTCTAAACTGAATTATATATTATAAATAATCCAATTCACACAATATTGTGAATTCGGCTATTTCTGATTATTTCAGAAATTAAATATATTATTCTATTATTTAATTTAATTAATATTCACTATTATTTAATTAAACAGCTATTTAAATCTCTATATCACTATTTAAATAATTAAATTAATTAATTATTATATCTCTGAAAATACGGGTGTTACAATGATAGTGAAAGCGGGTTGGGAAGTGGCGTTTACAACTTTTCTATTATATATTATGATATTATCTATTTAAGTTCTGATGAAACATAAACAGTCCATTATAATTTTATATAAGTATTGTAGCCTTATTTGGTATGTGGTATCAATAGAGCATACCTTGCAATAAATCTTTTTATGTTGTTTATCTGGTCATTGAAATTGAAACTACAATATCATTTATATTGTCTTGTTGGCATCATAGATTTATTGCTCATTGTACAATAACAGCTTTAATGTTTATGATCACTTACTTGGATTTTAATCTATTAAATATAATAAAATACACGACTTTCATGGTTTGACTGGTCAGATCTTTGAAACTCTAAACCTTGAGTCGTCGCGGTTCTAACTTGTGGTTCGGTGTTTATATCGTTGGCATAAACTACAAACTGCTTAGTACAATTGTAATATCTGCTAGAGGAAAGAATTGTAATAAAAATAAAATATAACTAGAATAGGATGGATATTTCAAAAAAACCCTATCGTATCATGAAAACATCAATTCATAATTAAATGGTAAGTTGTGCATGCTTGTAAGACCATGCATGTTAAAGAGCTCACATATGTAACATAAATAAAGTCCCTTAAATTTATTATATACACTGACAAAAGAAAGTTAATACACAACATTAATCATATCTTTGAGTACATATAACATGCAAATTTTACATAGAGTAGACAATGGGTTAAATCTAAGACAATGTAATTACTAATAGTAATAAAATATATTAACATCTGTGAAGGCCAAGACTTTACTGCTTTTCATACAGTGCTTTCATGATTTGCTGAACTGGTTGCACGAATGCTTGGTTGTATCCTTGATCTATAGAGAGCAACTCTTCTATCCCCAAAATTCCCTATCTCAGTATACCCAACTAATCAGAACCCTTGATTTACACCATTTTTCCATTAAGCCAGAGAGAGAAAGATGGCTTAATTGCAAAAAGGTGGAAATCAAGTGGTCCTGATTGGTTGGATATATGGGGATAGAGGATTTTATGTGAGGGAATTTCATTCCTGATCTATATGCTTCCATTTGTAGATAATGAATACATTAGCAATGAATTTTTTTAATCCAAATATAATGTGAGCTCATTAAATAAGAATAACCTTAACCCATTGTTGGATAGTAGCGCATTATGCATTGAGAACCCTTGAATTGGCGGTTGATTCCTGTTAGAAATGAATAAGCAAAGAAAGAGGAAAGTAGGAAGAAGAAGAGATAACAACATTTAAAGTCCCACATCATATAAATATTAGCACAATCTCTCCTAATATATTAGAAGCCAAATAGGCTTATGTAAAATTAAAAGGAGAGGGATGATATGAGGATGTAGGCTTGGCCATGACATAATAATACATTAAAATGTCAAAGATAAGGGCCTTGGGGATCTTGGGGTCTCTTGATTGGATATGGCCGAAGGTTACTGCACTGACATGAGAATATTTTTTCTCAGAATTTTAAAGATGTGTCCGTTCAATCCAGAATTTGAAAGGAATGTCAGTTAGCTGAATGAGTACAACCATTTGAATTCTCAACGTACGCATATTAATAACCGGGTGGTTAAAGGGTCGCAACCTTTCCTATTCTGACGGTTACTAATGCATGCGAACAGGCACTCCTCCTTGCCAATATATACACTGCCCGAAACAAGACAAAATTCATTTTGTCTGCTTGCATTACTTCTTCTTCTTCAAAGTAATCCTCTGATCTAGTTTCTGTAATCAACTTCAGTTCGTCAGAGCTCCGTTTGCTGGAACTACGCAACATAGTTGGTCCATTTTATCCTGCGAAACAAATTGCAACTATGTCGATTGGTGCATACGACGGCAATATTGTTTCAAGGAAACAGAAAATTTTTGGACTCGGACATTACTGAAACAATATATTTTATGTTTATCTTCATTCTTGTGCACAAATCGGTTACGCTTTTTGTGATTATTGTAAACACAGTTTGACATGACAATTGTGACATAATTGATTAACGTTGATTGTTATTGCTGACTGTTTGTAATACAATTGTGTAATTACAAAAGTTCTAACAATCTTGAAACAATATTTGTTGCAGATGACGAAAAACAGCAGCACTGATTCTACACCTATTCAGATGGTGACAACTGCTCAGCCAGCGCCTGTGCTTCCAACAATCGCTCAGTCTAATGGTGAAAGGCCAGAGAAGTTCAATGGAATCAATTTCAAGCACTGGCAACAGAAGATGTTGTTTTATTTAACAACATTAAGCCTTGCCAAGTTTCTGACTGAAGAGGCTCCTGTGGTAGACGAACTCGAACCTGAAGCTACTAAAGTAGAGGCACTTAATATCTAGACAAACTCAGATTTCATGTGCAAAAACTATATTGTGGATGATAGCCTCTACAATGTCTATTGTACTTTTGCAATGTCCAAACAACTCCAGTTGGCTCTGGAAAAGAAGTACAAAACTGAAGATGCAGGCATGAAGAAATTCATTGCTGGAAAATTTCTAGACTTCAAAATGGTTGACTCAAAGACGGCGATAAGTCAAGCTCAAGAGCTACAACTTATCATCCGTCAATTAGAAGATGAAAAGATGACTGTTAGCGAGACTTTTCAAGTTGTTGTAACTATTGAGAAATTGCCTCCTTCTTGGAAGGACTTCAAAAATAACCTTGAGCACAAGCGTAAGGAAATGACAATGGAAGATCTCATAGTTCGGCTACGCATTGAGGTAGATAACAGAAATTCTAAGAAAACGATTTATCAGAATATTGCTGCCAAAGCAAGCATTGTTAAGTCAGACAAGACTAACAAAAGAAAAAGGGAGAATGCTCCTAAGAAGTCAAAGAAATTTCTGGGTTCTTGCCACAATTGTGGAAAGAAGGGGCACAAAGCAACCGAATGTCATGCACCTAAAAAGAAGAAGTCAGAAGAAAATATTGTTGATGTTTCGAAAGGCATTTCTGATCTTGATTTATGTGCAGTAATATCAGAATGCAACCTTGTTGGTAACTCAAAGGAATGGTTTGTAGACACTGGAGCCACTCGACGCATATGTGCTAACAAGTGGATGTTTACAACCTATAAAACTACAACTAATGCTGAACAACTTTTTATGGGCAATTCTTCCACTTCAAAGGTCAAAGGCAAAGGAAAAGTTGTGTTGAAACAAACTTCTGGAAAGGAACTGACTTTAAATCATGTTCTCCATGTTCCAGAAATTCGCAAGAACCTGATTTCAGGATCGTTGCTGAGCAAGCATGGCTTCAAATTGATATTTGAAGCTGATAAAATTGTTCTTTCCAAGAATGGAGTGTATATTGGAAGAGGATATGTGTGTGATGGTTTATTTAAAGCAAATGTAACCACTATTGTACCACGCAATGATATGAATAAAAGTAAATCTTCTACTTACATTATTGAATTTTCTAACATATGGCATTCTAGATTAGGGCATGTAAACTTTGATACGTTGCAAAAATTAATTAATCTAAAATTTATACCAAAATGCAATATAGATTCCAACTATAAATGTCAAGTTTGTGCAGAAGCAAAATTGACAAGAACCTCGTTTCATCATGTTGAACGAGAAACAGAACCTCTGGACTTAATACATACTAATGTATGCAATTTGAAAATGTGTCAAACTAGAGGTGGAAAAAGGTACTTTATTACATTCGTTGATGATTGTACTAGACATTGTCATGTATATCTCCTTAGAAGTAAAGACGAAGCATTCGAAATGTTTAAACAGTATAAGGCAGAAGCTGAGAATCAACTCAACAAGAAAATGAAATCTTTAAGAAGTGATAGAGTAGGAGAATACGAGCCTCCATTTGAGGAATTCTGTGCTGAACATGGAATTATACATCAAACTACAGCCCCGTATTCACCTCAATCCAACGATTTAGCCGAACAGAAAAATAGAACTCTTAAAGAAATGACGAATGCCTTACTAATTAGCTCTGGCTTGTCAAATAAATTTTGGAGAGAAGCTATTCTTTCGACAAATCATATTTTAAATAAAATACCCCAAAAAGAAATATCTAAATCTCCTCATTAACTTTGGAAAAACTGACCACCGTTCTATAAATACCTAAAAGTGCGGGGGTGTCTTGCCAAAGTAGAGGTACCAAAACCAAAGAAGTTCAAAATTGGACCAAAAAAATTGACTGTATATTCATTGAATATGCACAAAACAGTGCCGCATATCGTTTTTTGGTATACAAATCTGAAATTGATGATATTCATGAAAATACCATCATTGAGTTGAGAAATGATAGATTTTTCGAACATGTATTTCCCTTGAAACATGGTACTGAAAATCATGCACCTAAGAGATCAAGGGAAAATGAAGTTCCTTACTCTATTGAGGATGCTGAACAAAACAAAATAACACTCTGCAAAGTAGTATTGAGCAGCAAGTGGAGGAATCAAGAAAAAGTAAAAGGTTAAGGCCTTAAAAAACCTTGGACCGGACATCTATACATTTATGTTAGAAGATGATCCATTGACATACAAGCAAGCTATGTCTTCTAGTGATGCCCCTTATTGGAAGGAGGCGATTAACAATGAGATTGAATCCATTATGTCCAAACATACATGGGAATTGGTTGATTTACCTCAAGGATGTAAGGCCTTAGGTAATAAATGGATATTTAAAAGGAAATTGAAACCTGATGGTTCAATAGACAAGTATAAAGATCATTTGGTAGTCCAAGGATTTAGACAAAAGAAAGACCTGGACTATTTCGATACATATTCACCTGTAACGAGGATAACGTCAATTAGAATGCTCATTGCAATTGCATCCATACATGACTTGGAAATACATCAAATGGATGTTAAAACTGCATTCTTGAATGGTGAACTAAAGGAGGAAATCTAGATGAAACAACCTGAAGGATTTCTAAGCTCAGAAAATGAGCATAAAGTTTGCAAACTGGTGAAATCACTT
The DNA here is from genome assembly GCA_030737875.1 of Allium sativum. Lineage (NCBI taxonomy): Eukaryota > Viridiplantae > Streptophyta > Magnoliopsida > Asparagales > Amaryllidaceae > Allium > Allium sativum. Next base: position 13,490 of record JASFAX010007279.1, read on the forward strand.
TATGGGCTTAAGCTAGCTCCAAAACAGTCGCATAGGAAGTTTTATAATACTATGTTATCAAATGGATTCACGATAAATGAATCAGATAAACGTGTGTACATAAAACATACACATATTGGATATGTCATTGTTTGTCTTTTTGTTGATGACCTATTGATCCTAGGCAATAATAAGCCCATAATAACATCTACAAAGGATATGTTATCCTTTAGATTCGATATGAAAGACCTAGGACTGGCTGATGTGATATTGGGTGTAAAAATTCCGAGAACACCACAGGGATATGCATTGTCCCAATCGCATTACATCACCAAAATACTTGAGAAATTCAAGCAATATAATGTCACTATTGCAAAATTACCAGTAGATATAAACCAAAATTGGGTAAAGAATATTGGTGATGGTATTTACCAATTGGAATACTCTCGTATACTAGGAAGTATCATGTATGTTGTGAACTGTACTAGGCCTGATATCGCATATGCTGTAAGCAAACTAAGTAGATTTACCAGCAATCCTGGTAAGCATCATTGGAAAGTGATAATCAGAGTTCTAGGATATCTAAGTATACATAGATTTATGGTCTATACTATACAGACTACCTTCAATAGTGGAAGAATAAAGTGATGCAAATTGGATCACTGGATCAAATGATACAAAGTCTACAAGTGGATACGTGTTCATATTAGGAAATGGAGCAATTTCATGGCAATCATCCAAACAAACTTGTATCGCTAGATCTATGATGGAATCAGAGTTTATTGCACTAGATAAGACTGCGGAAGAAGCGGAATGGATTCGAAGCTTCTTGGAAGATATTCCTAATTGGAGCAAACCTATGCCTCCAATATGTATACATTGTGATAGTCAATTAGCTATTGGAAGAGCTAATAGTACAATATACAATGGTAAATCTAGGCATATTCGTCGTAGACATAAAACGATAAGACAACTTCTCTCTAATGGGGTTATCACAATAGATTACATTCGATCTAAAGATAACTAAGCAGATCCACTTATAAAAGGCTTTCCAAGAGAGAAAGTTCAAAACTTATCGAAGGGAATGGGGCTAAGGCCTATATACTAAAGGTTTTTCTAAAATGGAAACCCTGCCTAGTTGACTGGAAATCCCAAGATCTAGGTTCAAAGAGACAACGAAGTTTAAGAGAAACTTGATGGCATTGTTATACACAAACCATTCCTATGATAAGTCAGTGCATTATATGTTGAATAAGGATAAGTATTAGTACTTTTAACGATGTCTGTATTTGAGGAATTAGAGAATACCCTTTACAGAATCACTTACGTAAGTGCGAAGGCGCCGCTTCAAAGAGAATTATGAGGCCAAATTCTCTAAGCATTTATGAGACGAGGCAGGTGTTCAGGGCAAAAACGAACATATACAGAGAACGAAGGGATATAAACGACCCGTATTTTTATGGTATAATAATTAATTAATTTAATTATTTAAATAGTGATTTAGAGATTTCAATGGTCGTTTAATTAAATAATATTGAATATTTAATTAATATAAGTAATAGAATAATTTTTGAAATAGTCGGAAATAGTGGAATTCACAATATTGCGTGAATCGGATTATTTATAAGATTTAATTCAATTTAGAATTTGAATTATAATAACGAATTCATTATTTAAATGAAGTTTGAATGTATAATTATAATATAATTTAAATCGAGCCCGAAATGGCGCGGGAGTTCGTAATTTGGCGATTTGAACTTTAAACGAATATACAAAATCCGTTTTAAGTCGGATTTCTGTAAAACAAGAAACACTCAGAGCTAGTGAAGTATATTTTTTTAATGGAAGAGAAAAATGGAGATTTCATCGTGTAGATTGTGAGTTATGTCCAAATAAAAATTTCGAAAGCTATGGAATTCATTTATAATTTATAATGATTTATTTATATTTTGAAAGGCAAGTAAAATTTTATTACACTAAGAAAAACAATTACAAGTTTACAGCATTACAATCACAATTATACATGTATATACAAAAGCACTCATGTCACTCAAACCTGTGCTAAGAAAAAACAATAGCTAGTATACAAAGAAGCCCTGAAAAAAACTCAGCACCGCTGAAAAGATCCAGTTAGAATCGGCAACATCAAGACGAAACATATATCAACAAATAAAGCGATCTCCTTCGCAAAACTCAATTACTTCCCAGAAATGTCACTTGCTTTTTAGAAAGGACACGTCACTACTCAATCACAATTGCACTTCTCAGTAGAATTATAAGCCTCAATCACAATAGCTTCACAGAATATCTCCTGCTTCTCAGAAGATACAACAACAAAATAGAGTTCACTAGCTACACAGAAAACTAATATCCACATCAGAATTATTCAATGGAACTGCACATCAATAACCAACTGGATCACAGTACAAAATTAAGCTGGATTTCTTCTAGTGTGTCTTGGCAGAAATTTCAAAGAATTTGGAAGAAACTCCTCAAGCGAATAATCGATACCCTCATCTAAATCATCATCCTTAAACTCAACAGCCTTCTTTTTATGAGCTCGCCTCTTAGCATTCTTAGACACTGCTTTAGAAGGAGCTGAAGAAAGTGGCGTAGAGCTAGATGGTGAATTTGATGGAGGAGGCAAAGTGATGTGCGGAGGAAGGTTTAGATGTGAATATGGCGAATTACTAAGAGCAGTAGAGGCAATTTACAGCTTTGCCAACATCACACTCTTGCACTTTGCTGATATCATTAACCTCAACTTCATCATCCTAGAATTTTCTAGTTAACCTAGATGAGGCAGCTGCTTTTGTATTTGACAAAACTGAAGAACTTGCCAAATGACTCTGTTTCTCTTTGTCAACAATTTTCCCATCATTAGTGTCATTGATAATTTGTTCCCCTATAACCACAGATGGCCCAACATCTATATTAAGAGTATCCTATTTCTCTTTGTCATCAGATTGCACCAAAACATTACCACCATCAAATAACATTCCTAGTCCATAATCCACTATCTCTTTATCAACCCTATTGCAATCAGCTCCCCGCTCACTTCCTTCTGATTGATCAACATTTCCAGCCCCAAAATTACAATTAAAGTCCTTTCCTACTCTAGCAGTATCCTCATTAGCAACTTGTCCATTCTTATTAACATCAAGTCCCTGATTCCTATCTCTGCCTCCATTGACTTGTACATAGTTCCCAGTATCATTACCCACATTATCATCTTTACTAAAAATATTAAAAGGGTTTGCATTCATATTATCCACATTTGATTGATCATTTGACTTACCAACATTCTCTCCTTTTTTCCACCAAAATTTTCTTGACTTTACTTCATGCCATTTATTTGCATTAGCTTGAGAGATATTCTGACTGTTATATTATAAAAGGGTTTTTAATATAAATTGAATACTGATTTAATCTGGATTTGAAATGTCGAGTTATAAATGCAAAGAGGAATATTCTGGAGCTGTATGATATTCTATTGTGAATATATATGATAATATTAATTTATTAATATTAAATTTAATTATTTTTAAATATTTTAAAATTTAAATGGGTTTATTTAGAGCTTTAAAAATAGCTATTTTTGCAAACGACGTCCGTTTTTGACGAAACTAATTTTGCTGGATCTGGAATATTAAATTATTGTTAGATTTCAACTTTCGTGATTTCTGGAGTTAGTATGTGGCCGTACGGGATTTCAATGTGAAACAAAATCGATAATTTGACTTTAAAATACGCTGTGTGAGCAAACGGATTCGAAATTCAACAAAAAAGGTTTTGTTGGGTCTGTAATATCAAACTGTAGGTGTATGTCCTTTTTCACCAGACTTGGGTATCGTGGGTGATCATACGAATTTTTAGAATACAAATACGAATAGCGATAACTAAAAAATCAAATAAAATAACGGAATAAAATAATAATAAACCTACTCTATATATAATCTCTAACATTCCTAACCCTAAGCCATTTCCTCGTTCCACAGCAAACAATCCGCCGCCAGTCTTTCTCAAAATAACCAAATCGTGATTTGTAAAAATCGTGTAAATTCAAGAAAAATTTAATAAATCTCAAAAGAAGCATTTTAGCAATCCTCTTGACATCCTCTTCCCACTGTTATGCATCTAATTACATTCGAACAACTCTTTGTTTGTAATGACCCGCATTTGCAGAGGTATTATAATTAATTTATTTAATTTTATAAATAGTGATATAGTGAATTAAATGGTCGTGGAATTAAATAATGATGAATATTTAATTAAAATAATATACTTAATTCTGAAATAATCAAAATTGGCTGAAATAACGATATGGTGTGAACCGGATCATCTGTGATATTTAATTCAGCTTGGAATTTGAATTTGAATAACGAATATATTATATAAACGACAGTTTGAACGTATAATTATATTATAATTAAAATCGAGCATGAAATGGCGCTGTAGTTCGTAATTTGGCGATTCGACCTTCAACTGAATGTACATGATTCGTTCTAAGCCGAATTTCTGTGAAACAAGAAACGTTAGGAGCTGGTGGAGTATATATTTCTAGTGAAAGAGAAAAATCTGGATTTCATCATGTAGATTTTGATTCACATCCAAATCAAATTTCTGAAAAGTCGCTGTGGAATTCCTTTATAATTTATAAAGGAATTATTTATATTTTAAAAGGGAATTTCAATATAAATCGAATATCGGGTTGACCCAGATTGAAATATCAAGTTAGAAATTCATATAGGAATATTCTAGAGCTGTATGGTATTCCACTGTGAATATATACGATAATATTTATTTATAAATATTTAATTTAATTATATTTATATATTTAAATGGGTCATCCAAAGCTTTAAAAAAAGCCACTTTTGAAAACGAAGTCGGAATTCGACGAAACTAATTTTGTTGGATCTGCAATGTCAAATAGTTGCTGGATGTCAGTTTCCGTGATTTTTAGAGTCACTGTGTGGCCGTACGGATTTTTAGAATGAAAAACAGTCAGTATTTTAATGGTTAAAAATATACTGTGTGAGCATACGGAGTCGGAATTCGACAAAACCAGTTTCGTTGGGACCGAAATGTCGAACTCTAGCTACATGTCCAGTTTGGTGATTTTTAGGTATCGTATATAGTCGTAGGGGTTTTTAGAAGTCAGATACAAGGAGAAATTGGCGAAAATAAAATATAAAATCAATTCAAAAATATCCCCACCATTTTCTTTGATCACAAACAGGCCACGCCCCCTTCAATTTCAACCACGAATGGCACCAACCTCAACTATATAAGACCATGGGGGGGTTTACAGTGGAAATTTCCCAAAACAAAAATCTCAAACAATTCCTACAAATCAAAATTCAAGTATTTTCGAACTCCTGCAGAGATGCTCTTCGATTCTATCTGGGTTATTTGAGGTTCGACGTTGGTTTTTGTTCATTGGGTTTTTCCAGCGAACCTAGGGTTCGGTCTCGAGCAAAATCTAAGGAGTTTTAAACCAAATCGTGTTCATTCTTGGATTCAGTAGTTCAAATAGCTTCGATTTGGTTTTTTTGGTGATTTTCTAGAAATAAAAATGTCGGTGGTTTACTGTTTGGGCGGAGCAATGGGATGGGAAGCGTGAGCTCGGGTGGCACCTTAAGGGTATGGCCGCGATGAGGTTTTGATGGAGAAGTCAATGGTGATATCCGTTGATTGAATGGTGGGGTACTGATGGAGAAAAGGGAGTAAGAGGTTGCGAAAATGGCCATTGTTTGAGCAATCGGGTTCGGCAGCATCTAAAAAGAGGAAGAAGTAGTTTTAAACGGGTTTGGGTCCGTTGAACATAATTGGGCCTTAAGGAAAATGGGTGAGCCCATTCAAGTTTAAAGTTAAGTTTCAATTTAATCTAAATATGCGTTGAACTTGTAAAGTGAATATCTTGGTCATACAATATCAGATTGACGAACCGTAAGTTGCGTTGGGATCGTATGGATGAGGGCTACGCACTGGAACTGACTGGGTGTGGATTGGGGTTCGTTTGAATTTATGGAAAAATAAATTGTTTGATTCAAATCAAACAAACAGTTTATCGTTCTTTAACGATGAACTGCAAAAGTGAGTAAATCTCACCAACTCTGAACAGTTTATAATTTCACGTTGTATTTTTAGAACTGATAAATATTGGCTGATTGACAGTGTGTTGACTGTTTGATTGAACTGTTAGTCAGTTAGTTGAATTTCTATATTGATTCTGTTTAATAGAATATATCATATGAAACTGAAAGTGATGTTGATTTTATTATTTAACATCTATGGATGCAGGGAAATAGGTTGGAGGAATCCGACTGGATTCCTAAACAGTTATTTTATTGTTTTTCATATATTGTGATATATGATGTGGTTTATAATCGGTGGTTGATTATATATGTTTGGATGATATTGGTCATCGTGATTTGATGTGTTAAGTACCATAAAATATCGGAATGGGAAAAGGAGATTTTCAAATGTTATATTGAAAAGAAATATTTATAAAATCAAAGGATTTTATAAAAAGAAATATTTATTTGTTAAATAAATATTTGTGAAAAGGAATAAAAAGGGAATTGTTTGTAAAACAAATATAAAGGAAATTATTTGTGAAACAAGGATAAGGGGAGATATTTGTAAACCAAATAGAAAGAGAGATATTTGTAAACCATTTACAAATAGAATGGAAAAGGAAATTTATTTATAAAATCAAGCATTTTATAAAAAGGGGTATTCATTTATAAAATGAATTAGAATTTAGTAAAGAGAAAATATTATAAAATCAAGGGATTTTATAAGATGGAAAAAAACTATTTATAAAATCAAAGGATATTATAAAGAGCAATATTTATTTAGGGAATAAATAAAAATGAAAGGGATTATTTATTTATAGAGAATAAATAAATAGAATTAAAAAGGATTATTTATTTATAGAAAATAAATAGAAAAGAAAAAAGAGATATTTATTTGTTAAATAAATAGAAAAGAGAAAAGAATTATTTATTGGTTAAATAAGTAGAATTGGAAAGGGAATAGTTATCTGTTAAGTAAACAAATAGAAAAAAGAATAAATCAAGGGGTTAACCAATTAGAGTTAATCAGTTAGGATTAACCAAGTACAGTTAAACCGTTAGAGTTAATCAATTAGAGTTAAACCGTTAGAGTTAATCAGTTAGGGTTAATCGATAGAGTTAAATCAAACTAGAGTTATTCAAGTGGAGTTAATCGAATTAGTTATTCGAATAGAATTAAACACATAAGAGTTATTGAATGAGTTAATCGAAAGGAGTTATCGAATGAGTTATTCGAAAGGAGTTATCGAATTAGTTATTCGAAAGGAGTTATCGATTATAGTTTAATCGAAAGGAGTTATCGAATTAGTTATTCAAAAGGAGTTATCGATTATATTTTAATCGAAAGGAGTTATCGAATTAGTTATTCGAAAGGAGTTAAGTAAGGATTTAAGTAAAAAGAGTTAATCGATTAGGGTTAAATAAATAGAGTTAATCGAATTTAGTTTATTCGAAGAAAGGTTTTCGAATCTAGTTATTCGTAAGAGAGATTATCAAATATAGTTATGCGAAGGGAGGAGTTATCGAATAGAGATTTATTCGAACGAGAGTTACGTAAGGAAGTGTTAAAGAGTTAAAAGATGAACTTACCCTATTTCGAGATTTGAAATGTTATTCAATTAAGGTCTGAGAGGTAATTATACCCCAACTTGATTGACTTCGTTTTTAATTTAGAAATGGTTAAGGTTCGAGAGTGAAAGTGGTTAAGTGAATTTAGTAAATAAGTATAGTGGTTTGAGTGTCGTCGCGATGTTGATTTAACATCTGTTTAAATCCAAGTAAAGAAGATTTGGAAATGTTTTCCAAATAGAATCAGAAACGTAATCAAATATTAAAATTGGAAACATGGAGTAGAAATGAAAATGTTTCCCAGTGTTAACGTATATTTTCTAAATATAGAAAATAAGGAAAATATGAATATATATATATAGATATATATATATATATATGATTGATGAATTATTGATAGAATTTCCATCTGGAAATAATATCGTTGTTTGCACACTTGTTTTCTTTGATGGTTAAATCACAGGCTATCGAAATTTGTACCAGTTTAACGTTGTTAATATAGAGAGACCGATTGGATTATTATCCAAAGAACCACTATGTATTGGCATAAGCGTTGCGAATCATATATGCCAAAGATAATTGAAGATGAAGTAAAGTGCAAGGGCTATTGTATAAGTCTTAGATAACAGTGCCTAAGATGGATGTACTAAATAGTGCCTTCGGTTCATCCTGTTCCTGGATGACTTGTATGGATGGATGTCTGACAGAGTATTTCCAGACGATCACGTATATTGATTTCTCCAACTGTACAAAGAGTGCAAGCGGAGAAGGAAACTTCTTTTAGCTAACACGTAATGTAATGTTGTAGACGTCAATTAGTGATTGTCGATGGATCTGACAATGTAGCATTCGAAGTGAATCTGATGTGATGATGAAGCGTAACCTCAAGCCTCATCAACCGGTAAATGACAGAAATCGGGAAGGCATCATGGCTAAGTCGGTCGCTCCGAAGTAGGGTGTATAATCACCTGATCTTGAGTTTCATTTACTTCTAAAAATCTATTGTTGATGCTGTCCCATTCGGGAAACGGTTGCTGATCCCAACCGTTGGTGATATACATTCGATACACTCAAGCGAAATGAGTGGTCGGTCATGTGTGGCCGGGTTGCAAGATGTTCTTGTTGAACCCAGTGTATTCCTCTCTAGAGGTACACTAGCGAAAGGTGGTTCCATACCTTGTCATAGTTGGAAATCCATTACACAATACGTGCTTGCGGTTTTGATTGTATACTATATATGTAGTACGTGAGATGAAAGTGTTTCTGCTAGATGATTATTATAGTTGTGGTTGATAGACATTATTATAATATCAAAAGGGTTTTGATATAAAGATAATTTGGATTCTCATAAGGGAAAAACCCGTTCCATTATACGGCGTGGTCTTATGAGATATCATTTACCTGCTTGAACTGTTTTAAACTGTTTTACTCACACCAGTCCCATGACTGACCCGAAGTTTATTTAGTTTTGTTTTCCCTAAACTCTTGGGTGTCCAATTTTGTATGGGCAGTCAAGTAGTCGGGATTTACAGATACTTGAGGAGCTGGAGCAGGAGGCTTCAGGATCATATAGTAATAGTTTATTTCCGCTGTGTTGTAAGTGCTGTACTTTGATAATGATGTATATTCAAGTACAGATGTATATTTCAAGTTATGTTATATATATTATATGTTATTCGTTCTGCTGTGAGGTTCGTGTTACTCTGATGTTGTGTTCTTCTTCTTCTTCTATTCTAAGTTTCTATCTTATCTTTCCTCACCCTCTAATTTCTTTCATTAACTATTCGGTTATTTTTGATCCCTGGATGTTCGATATGTGTTGTATATCGGATAACCAAGATCGCATTTTTCCGGGTCGTTACAGTTGGTATCAGAGCTTAAGTTAAGAATTACCTTGGCTCTGTGACGTGACTCGGTAGAGATAGGGTTAGTAATACCCTAGATTAAGTTTGAGTGTATATATATGAGTGAGCGTATTTGTTATTGATATAAAAATTGTTTTATGTTGTGGAGATTCATTGGTTGAGTTGTTTATGAGTTCTGGTCGATCAGTTTGATCCACTGTATCGGTAGGAATTTATAAACACTCGAATACGATGGGTCATCACGATATGTTTTGAAACGAAGGTAAATTAAAATAAGTTTACCCAAGGTATATCTTGATATAGAGAAGATATATATATATATATATATATATATATATATCAAAATTATAATATAGTGGATATATTGGTTGTTATTATAATCGAGTAAGATTATAAATTAAATGGTTATGTAAATAACCAATCAGAATTCATATAAGTGAGATACGTGAAATTAGATGAGTTAAAACTGAAATTTAAACCAGAAATTGAATTAGAATTCTGGAAATTTGGATAAGTGTTTGTAAATGAATTTGGATTAAAAATAAGGAAAATTTAAGATCCTGGGAAATTTTAAATTGTTTTACAAGCAGTGTGAATTATATTTTGAAATGAATTTCAAAGTGGAAATGTTTAGAAATGGTTTTATAGTATTGAACTCACTTCGATCGCTGGAAAATAGATTCTGATGATGACAGCTGCATCATCAGTGTTCATTTTCGAGCTGTAGGTGACCAATTGCTACCATAGATACTGTTTTGAATTTGTTTTGGGAAAGACAAGTTGTGTTGAATTTCAAAATGGGATTTATAATATAGAATTTGATATATAGATTTGAATAATAGAAGTGATATAAAATTTGAATAGAAATTGAATAGAATTAATTAAGTCGAAGAGGAATTAGTTAATCAAGTTTTGAATTTGAAGTTGAACTTTGAAAGGTGAATTGGATTTGTAAATGGATATTCGAAATCGAATATAGGACTTAAATTTGAAATTTGGATTCAAATTAGTTAATAAGCAAGTTAAAATATATTTGAACATGTCATGTTCAAATATAAAAGTGAAATAGACTAATGAGTTAATTAACAAATTAATTAACGAATTGAGTTAAAACGATCAGGTATAGTTAAAATAGATTGGGCAGGTATAAATATACATGAGATAGGTATGGATAAGGTATGAAGATATATATTAGAATGCCGACAAAAGGTATGTATTTAATTCATATATGATTTTATGCGCCGTATCGGCTAGCCGCTTGGCTTTTTCTTTTTCTTTTGGATTGGTGAGGGCCATGGGAGGCCATTTAAAATATCCCGATGCTCCTGGTACAAAGGAGGTTATGGCGATTTTTTCCGGGAATTTAAGGAGTTAGAATATTTTTAAGATAATTTGATAGTTAGAAATCAACGTATCGATATATATATAGAAGTCGATAAGGAAACGAACTTAGAAATAGAATAGTAAAGTCAAAAAGGAAGACTAAGAATAAAATCTAGTAAGAATAGAAAGAGGAAGCGTATACGTGTTTAAAAGTGAATAAGTAGTTGTATGGTATTGATTATTCGAGTAAGTAGTCATATCTGTTTTGACGTTATAAATGTTATTCAGTCAAGGTCTGAGAGGTAGTTATACCCCAACTTGATTGATTTCATTATTAACAAATAAATAGTAAGATTTCAGGCTCGAAGATCAATGTTGAATAAGAGTTAGTTGAATATAGTATTTGGGTTGTCGTAACGATGTTTTACACAACGTCCATTCTAACCCAAATAAATGTAAGCTTTTAAATATAATAAAGAATATTTCCTAAGTATAGAAATAAACGAGATCGGAAAAGAGATAAGTAATTGGAATATTTTCCAATTATAAATAACATATATTTTCTAAAGTTTAGAAAATAAAGGAAGGCAATATTCGGAAATGTTTTTCAAATAACATAAAAGGCCAATATGGTTATTGAAAATATTTGGTTAACAAATATTGATAAAGAAATAGAGAAGTGATTTAACTAATGGAATATTAATTAAGGGCTCAGTGACATGTTCAAAAGGAAAATTCGATTTTTTTGAAAAGAGTAAACTGTTTAAAAAAACTCCCAGGGAAAGAGTGTTTGAATTAAAAACAAAATATAACAGAAATTTGTGAAAGCAAAATTGAATTAAAGTAAAGCCAGTAAAGTGGTAACTGAGATTGAATTAGAATGACATCAAGACAAATTGGATTGTGAGATTTAAATTTGAAGTGTAATGTGATAATCAAGTTAAGAGTTAGGAATCGAGAAGAAACTCGAGTTGAAATGATATTTGGCTCGGATATAAGCGAATGGTTGTGTCGTGGATAAAAGCAGATTGGAAATTGATTGGGATGACCCTTGTATCTGCTGAATTGATAACAGGTGGAAAGGATATAATGATATGCCTACAAAAGGTACAAGTTTATATTTCTATTGGATATAAGATTTATGAGCCGAATTGGCAAGGTTCTTGGCTGTTTGATTTTCTTTTGGGATGGAGATGGCCCAGAGAGGCGAGTTGGAGTTTGACCTATTGACCAGTGCAAAGGAGGTGCTGGCGAAATTTTTCGAAGAGTTAAGGTGTTAGAAAATTTTCAGGATTTTTGAAAATTTTCGTTGATAAAATTAATTAATAATTTAATTGAAATTAAATTGGTTCAGTTGAAAACTAAAGTTAAGAAGTGAACAAATATGTTCTAACCAGTCGATAGGGTCGTTCTCTACCTTAGCAATTTCGAGGACGAAATTATTTTAAGTGGGGAAGAATGTAATGACCCGCATTTGCAGAGGAATTATAATTAATTTATTTAATTATATAAATAGTGATATAGTGAATTAAATGGTCGTGGAATTAAATAATGATGAATATTTAATTAAAATAATAAATTAAATAATATATTTAATTTTGAAATAATCAGAATTGGTTGAAATGACGATATGGTGTGAACCGGATCATCTGTGATATTTAATTCAGCTTGGAATTTGAATTTGAATAACGAATATATTATATAAATGACAGTTTGAACGTATAATTATATTATAATTAAAATCGAGCTTGAAATGGCGCTGCAGTTCGTAATTTGGCAATTCGACCGTCAACTGAATGTACAGGATTCGTTTTGTAACGGCCCAGCGGATTTCGGCCCCGAAAATCGACATAAATACCCTTATCGTATCTCATGCTGATCCTTCAACACCGAAAACACTGGAACGTTATAGAAAGAAATTAGAGGGTGGGATAAGAAAGAAATATTAGAATAGAAGAAGAAGAAGAACCAACACAGAGTCTCATATCGCAGCGGAACAAAATATAATACAGAAATAAATCTTTACTGAAAGCTTTAAAATACTTACAATATCAGAGTACAACACATAGCCGGACAGTTTTGATAATCTGTCCTCATATATATATAATCACATAGCGGAACATCATTTATCTGAACATCTTCAGCTCGTCTCTAGACTTCTCAGTACCCGATAAC
>JASFAX010007280.1:0-26463 GCA_030737875.1 Allium sativum
CTCAGAAACTGAAAAGTTGGAGAATGGAAGCCGGATCGAACGTAGAGTTGATTAGTCAAACCACTTTCAACTTTGTTCCTTTTCGGGGACGAAAAGTTTTAAGTGGGGGAGATTGTAACAACCCGGAAAATCTGGGCCAGTTTAAAATTTTTATTTTGGCGATTTTAGCGAATTTTGATTATTTAAAATGAATTATTTTAAATAATATCGACGAGAAATTTATTTTGAATATAATTCGAACGTATATATTATACGCGTCGTCGTTAGAATATATAATAATTTTATATAATTATAAATAGAATTGAAAATGGCGCGGTAGTTCGATAATTCGATTTCAAACTTCAATTGAATGTACCGGGTGCAAAACAATCCGGATTTTAGTGAAACAAAAAATAATGGAATCTAATAGTGAATATCTTTCCAACGAATCCGACAAATCGAGATTTCATATCGGGAATCAAAAGATATGTCCAGTTGAAAATTCTGAATAGTCGCTATGGAATTCAGGCCCTTAAAAATGGACATTTTGCAAACGACCTCGGATTTCGACGAAACCAGTTTTGTTGGGTCCGTGATGTTAAGTTATTGCTAGATTTCAAATTTCATAATTTTTCGAATCAATATGTGAGCGTGGCAAAGGAAAACGCGTTTGACCAGTTTCAGTTGATTTTAATCGACTGGAAATTGGCCATTTTTCAAATGGTCTCAGAATTCGACGAAACTAGTTTTGTTAGGACCGTATCGTCAATACGAAGCTAGAAAATATTTTTGTGGGATTTATAGATTTAGTATGTGACTCCGGTAATTTGAAATGTACGTTTAAAATTCAATATAAGGATTTAAATTGTAAATTCAACGGAAACTGATTGTAACAGCCGAATCAGCTTATGATGCATATCCCATTGTGTTCGGAATGGGGGTAAAATGCTATGGACGACAGGCGGTGGACCTCGTTTCGAGGTCGTATGTAAAAGTCAACCCTTTGGCAAAAATAAATAATTAAATAATAAAATAAAATAAAATAAAAAATCGCCAGAGCTCGAAGCCGCCCCACCGTGGACGCCAAGCCGCCGCCCCCCCTCCGCTCGAGACACCACCCCTCTTCGGTGTGCTCCGGCCCTCCTCCCTCCCACCGCTTTCCCCCTTTCTCCTCCCATCTCGAAATCCCCCCTCCAGGCTTGAAATCGACAGCGCATCCCCCCATGACCAGAACTCGCCGCCACCAGAACCCGCTCCCTCCTCGAACGACGCAGCGCAGCCCACCCCGACGCAGGTCCCTCCCTCTCCTTCGTTTCAACTGTAAGTTTTTAATTTTATTTTAGTTTATCTAAAATGTTTAATTTAGTTTATTCAAAAAAAAAAAAAATCCGAAAGATATATAAAGGGATTGTTGTGAAAAATTGTTTTATAAATCATATATAAGTAAAGATATGATTTTTATTTCTATGAAGTTTCAATTTTTTTTATATAGAGTAAAGATCGAATTTTTATAAATTAAAAGATTGAATTTTTAAATATGAAAAGTTATAAAAATTCGATTTTATATATGTATGAAAAGTATAGGATTTTTATACATATGGAAGTGTAATAAAAATTGGATCTTTCATATGTGGAAAAGTTTGATTTCTATATATGAAAAGTTTGATTTCTATATAAGGAAAAGTAGGATTTTTATATAGTTAACGCTATAATTTGTATATAGAAAATAACGAATAAAAATATGATTTTTATATATTGAACATCGAAGTAAAAATTCGCTTTTTATATATTGAATAGCAAAGTAAAAATTCGATTTTTATATATTGAATAGCGAAGTAAAAAATTCGCTTTTTATATATTGAATAACAAAGTAAAAATTCGATTTTTATATATTGAATAGCGAAGTAAAAATTCGATTTTTATATATTGAATAGCGAACTAAAAATTCGATTTTTATATATTGAATAGCGAACTAAAAATTCGATTTTTATATATTGAATAGCGAAGTAAAAATTCGCTTTTTATATATTGAATAGCAAAGTAAAAATTCGATTTTTATATATTGAATAGCGAAGTAAAAAATTCGATTTTTATATATTGAATAGCGAACTAAAAATTCGATTTTTATATATTGAATAGCGAACTAAAAATTCGATTTTTATATATTGAATAGCAAAGTAAAAATTCGATTTTTATATATTGAATAGCGAAGTAAAAATTCGATTTTTATATATTGAATAGCGAACTAAAAATTCGATTTTTATATATTGAATAGCGAAGTAAAAATTCGATTTTTATATATTGAATAGCGAAGTAAAAATTCGATTTTTGCATAGGTAGTGAAAGCGGGCAACGAAGATGCGATGACGTTGAAGATTTCTCTAAAAGAAGAGCCGTGGAGCTAGGATAGCTATATGTGAGAATTTCTCACTCTTCAATTTTATTTCTAGTTATATATATATACTAGGATGCAGACGGTGCTTAGTAGCACCCGACACAATCGTCCACAGACCATGGACTTGTTTGTTTGGCTGTTTTGGTGATTGATTGCGATATTGGTTTGAATGTGGTTTGTGGTGTGAAAAATCGAATCGATAAATTGGTTAGGATTAGACGTGCGCCGTTATAAGGCGAAGGAGTAAGGCTAGGTTAGACTCTTACTTCAAATTTTGTGGTTTGCAAAATGAAATGGATTTGATTGATGTGTGAATGGCGTGGGCCTTCACTAGACCGGGGATAAGGCTAGGCCTTGTCCCGTTTCTAGTATCGTGCCGTTATGCCGCCGAAATTTTCTAAAATATGTTAGAAAAATAAAAATATCATTTTATTGAAAAAAATGAATTGAATAGAAATTCATAGGTTGAAATAAAATGTTTTATCGTTAAAAATATAATTTTTAACGTGAATGTGAATAAATAAAATATTCATTTATAAACCGAACGGTTTGTTTATGTACACCTATTTGAAGGACATTGATTGGGTCGATAAATTTTACACATCGCCCAACTGCACAAATAAAATATTTGTTTGATTGTTTGAAACCCCACACGGGTGTTGGGATGGAATTTGAAGTTCACTCATCCTGATTGATTAAATATGTCGATCGATTGATTGACAGGCTGTTATAAGCGTTGAATATCTATATTTGATGCTTATACAGTGTAGTGCACTTTGGTTGATGGTTGATTATTTTTCAATGCTATTATATACATGTGTTGTATGGAAATCCATATAATTAACTTTATATGGTAATTGATTGGGCCTCATTCCAATTTGAAAAATAAAGAATATTATAAAATAAAAGTTCATGTGTTGACAGTACTCATTCATTGAGATTGGTCATGTGTTGAACGAAATATTTTAGTAATATAATTTACATCTTTATCAATATAAAATAAAGGTTCATGTGTTGACAATACTCATCCATTGAGATTGGTCATGTGTTGAACGAAATATTTTGATAATAACAACTATTTTTGAAAAAGAAATATTTGAAATAGAATATTGGAAAATAGAAATTTATGAAGCCGTGTTGATTAGATTGACGCCATTTTGTCGTAAACGATATTTATATCGATTTTATACGATTTCGAAATGAATTGAATTGAAAACGATTTCGAAATGAATTGAATTGAAAACGATTTCGAAATGAATTGAATTGAAAACGATTTCGAAATGAATTGAATTGAAAACGATTTCGAAATGAATTGAATTGAAAACGATTTCGAAATGAATTGAATTGAAAACGATTTCGAAATGAATTGAATTGAAAACGATTTCGAAATGAATTGAAAACGAATTCCAATTGAATTGAAAGCGAATTGAAATGAATTCAAATTGAATTGAAATTTGAATTGAATAGAAATGAATTTTAAAGCGAATTTATAAAGAAGAATTCAATTTTGATTTGAATTGAAATGGAAGTTGAAATTGCTTTTGAAACGAATTTTAAAACTATTTATATAATTCGTTTTAAATAGAAATCGACGAAATATATATTATATATATTATATATATAATATAATGGCCTGAATAGAACGCGCCGCGCCGCGGCAGTTCGTGAATTTCGACCATTTATTTCAAACGGACATTACGGGAGATCCGACCGTCGGATTCTCCTAAAACCGGAACCGTTGGGTTCGTATCGAAAAGAGCTTTCTAACGAATATTAGAAATCTGAAATCTAACGGTTGGATTTGGAGATACGTCCAAATCAAATTCGAAAAAGGTCGCTGTAAGTGCAGTTCGATGGCCATTGTTGGAAATCGACTGTACGGGCCTTGATAAAATTATTAAAAATAGTAATAATTTGTGTAGAATCATAAGAAATGATTTAGAAAGAATTGGGATGAAAAACTCCATATTTGAAAAGATAAAAATAGATTTTTATCGAAATGAACTAGTTTTGAACTAGAATTATAATTCTATTTATTTTTAAATAAATAAATTGAATTCGAAAAGGGTTTTGAAAATAACCAAAATTTCCAATGATTGCATTGGAATGGATTTGAATCGAAACTGTCTTCGGAATATTTCGATGTTGGATTTCGTGATTATACAGATGTTGCTATGGAAATTTGAAAGATATAGATATATATATCGTTATTTCCCATACGATATCTGTTTGTCAGAGAATTTGATATTGAATATAAGCCGGGATATTTTCTATTCAGAGCCTTGTGTTGAATATCAAATGTGATTTGGGTTTGTCGTGAATGGTGTCTTCACTAACACTGTTCTTGAAACCAGTTGAGAAAAGATTAAATCTTTTTATTTAGATTTAATGAAGTGTACCAATTAAGTAATATTTAATTGGAATTGAATTGATATTGATTTTTGGGTTTATCGTGAACAGTGTTTTAAATAACACTTGTTCTTTAACCCGATAATTAATGGAATTTGATTTTGGGTTTGTCGTGAATGGTGTCTTCACTAACACTGTTCTTGAACCCAGTTGAGAAAAGATTAAATCTTTTTATTTAGATTTAATGAAGTGTACCAATTAAATAATATTTAATTGGAATTAAATTGATATTGATTTTTGGGTTTTTCGTGAACAGTGTTTTAAATAACACTTGTTCTTTAACCCGATAATTAATGAATATTGATTTTGGGTTTATCGTGAACCGTGTTTTAAATGACACTGATTCTTTAACCCAGTCACAGATTAAAACTAAGTGGAGTTTTAATGAACCTTTAATTAGATTGAAATGATCGAAATGGAGTATCACCAGTTTTGCTCCAGGCGATAGTTAAATCTTTAATTAGATTTGAACGTGAAATGGTAATTGAATTTACCGATAACACTGTGGTGTTAGATATGAAGTATTACCAGTTTTACTTCATGGGATAAATAGGTTGGGATTGGGAAATTAAAACCAATGATTACTTCGGTAAGGTTCGTTAATCTCGACTAGTTGAATCGATATTCAAAAGAAGAATAAATTCAAGAAGATTATCTTGGATAAAATTAATGGGAACATTTACCTATGAATGTGAAATTTAGAAACTAACTGTCGGTTAGCTAAGCAGAATGGTTTTCTGGATATTTATCTGATGTTGGTTTCGGCCTTCGGGGTTAATATTTGGGGAATTATTCTCTTGATTAATTTACGGTTAGTGACTAATGAATTGGAATGAGGCGTATGTTGTGTTTGTGTAACACTTTTACAATATATACGCGAGTTATTCGGAAAGACCGGGTTTATCCCATTCTGAATAACTGATACGACGATAAGTCGAAGATGAAGACGATGGTCGAAGACCGGAGGTCTTCACGTCGTTTGGGTAATTACTGATGATCTTGATTGGGCTGTACACCCAAGAAGATGGAAACAGTTAGTGATCGTCCAGACGTACTTGGAGATCGATGGATATGCGGGGTACTAGGTGCCTCCGGTTTCGTTCAGACCCAGGACGGACTTGTAAATGGACTGTGTGTCTGACATCGGATTTCATTCTGTGTGACTGATATCGGTTGCATAGGATGGTTTGCCTGTGTGGCATGCTAAGATGCAAATGATCAAGGCTTCTGTTGAAAAGCAAAGTCTTGTGGTGATGATCAAAGCACGGCCTTTGTGGCGTAGCTTTGTGTAACGTTTACCTCGCGTGTTTCACACCCGGTATGAACCAAAAACGGGAGACGGACCTCAGGGAGGACTTGCGTTTCTTTCTAGTTAGAAGTGGCGTCAGTGGTTTTACACGCCCTGACGAGTTTGACTTATGTGGTTGTTGCTGTTGCGAGGCGCCTCGGTTATATCGGTTTCGGCCGATGCATTCTGGTCGGCTGACGGACCAGACTTACACCCCATAGGGTGGGGAAACGTAGTGTTCAGGCATTTTAATCCACATCGGTGGACCGGCCCTGTCGCTCCAAGGGACGATGCGTTCTGTTCCTGAGACACGGGCTAGAGCGTCTCGAATCGGTAGAGGACTATCTTTTGCCTCGGTTCATAGACGGAAATCCAATTTCCGAATACGTGACTTTGCGATTTTGATTGTGTAACAACCCGTAAAATGTGAGCCAGTTTGAAATTTTTATTTTGGCCATTTTAGCGAGTTTTGATTATTTAAAATGAATTATTTTAAATAATAACGACGAGAAAATTTAATTCAAATGGAATTCGACGTATATATTATATACGCCGTCGTTAGAATATAAATAATTATATATAATTATAAATAGAATTGAAAATGGCGCGGTAGTTCGATAATTCGATTTCAAACTTCAATTGAATGTACCGGGTGCAAAACAATCCGGATTTTAGTGAAACCAAAAATAATGGAATCTAATAGTGAATATCTTTCTAACGAATCCGAAAAATCAAGATTTCATATCAGGAATCAAAAGATATGTCCAGTTGAAATTTCTGAATAGTCGCTATGGAATTCAGACCCTTAAAAATGGACATTTTGCAAACGAGCTCGGATTTCGACGAAACCACTTTCGTTGGGTCCGTGATGTTAAGTTATTGCTAGATTCCAAATTTCATAATTTTTCGAATCAATATGTGAGCGTGGCATAGGAAAACGTGTTTTGACCATTTCAGTTGATTTTAATCGACTGGAAATTGGCCATTTTTCTAACGGTCTCAGAATTCGACGAAACTAGTTTTGTTAGGACCGTATCGTCAATACGAAGCTAGAAAATATTTTTCTGGAATTTTTCTAGTTAGTATGTGACCCCGGTAATTTGAAATGTACGTTTAAAATTCAATATAGTGATTTAAAGGTAAATTAAAAGGAAACTGATCGAAACGGTCGATTCAGCTTGCGGTACATATCCCATTGTGTTCGGAATGGGGGTGAAACGCTATGGGCGACAGGCGGTGGGCCTCGTTTCGAGGTCTTATGAAAAAGTCAACTTTAGGTTGAATTAAATAATAATAAAATAAAATAAAAAAAAAGGGAAATCCCCTTTCCTTTATCTCTGGCCCCCCCCCCTAATTTTCATTTAAATCGAATCGAAAAAAAAAAGGAAAAAAAAAAAGGAGTGAACCCTCGATGACCAGTCGCCCCACCTGGAGGACCTCGCCGCCGCCTAGGGCAGGCGCACCCCCTCCGACCTCCTGACCTCGCGCCTTCCTCTCCCCTCGCGCTCATCTCCTTCCTCCCTTCGAATCGAAGACGCAAACGCCAGAGCCTCCCCCCACCGTGACGACCGCCGACGAATTGAAGGCCGCCAGCCCCCCCACCTCCTCGCGATGGCCCGCCACCCCACCACGCTGCGCCCCGGCACCAACCGCCACCTCCGGCAACGTCCCCCCCCCTTCTCTCTCTCACGCAGTAAGTATTTATTTATTTTTTTTATTTATTTATTTTATAAAACCTGATTTTAAATATTTTTAAAACCTGATTTTAAATATTTTTAAAAACTGATTATAAAATATTTTTAAAAACTGATTTTAAACCATTTTTAAAAACTGATTTTAAACCATTTTTAAAAACTGATTTTAAAGCATTGTAAAAACTGATTTTTTTTATTATTTTAGATTTTAAAACTGAAATTTATAAATGATTTTAAAAACTAATTTAAAATGATTTTTAAAAACTGATTTAAAATGAAAATAAAAATCATACTTTTAAAAGGAGAAAAGACGGGATATTTATTATGTAAAAGGAGCAAGACATGATTTTTATATTTTTAAAGTAATAAAAATATGATTTTTATATTTTTAAAGTATTAAAAATATAATCTTTCATATAGTAGAAGGGTAAAAATGTGATTTTTATGGGTGTAGAGAGTTAAAAATATAATTTTTACATGATCGGGATATTAAAAATGTCACCTTTATATATGTAGAAAAATAAAAATGAGATTTTTATAAAGATGAAATCTTTAAATTTGAAAAAGCAAAGTCCACGTTTTTATAAAGGCGAAATCTTTTTATATAGTAGCGTAAATAAAAATTCGATTTTTATATAAAGAACTTTGAAATAAAAATTCGATTTTTATATAAAGAACTTTGAAATAAAAATTCGATTTTTATATAAAGAACTTTGAAATAAAAATTCGATTTTTATATAAAGAACTTTGAAATAAAAATTCGATTTTTATATATTGAATAACATAGTAAAAATTCGATTTTTACATTTGTAGTGAAAGCAGCAACGAAGGTGACAAAAAGGCGAAAAGACGAAGACTTCTGCAAATGTAGAGCCGTGGAGCTAGGATAGCTATTGGTGAGAATTTCTCACCTTTCAATTTAATTTTTCTAGTTATATATATATACTAGGATGCAGACGGTGCTTATTAGAAGCACCCGACACCCGTCCACAAACCATGGACTTGTTTGATTGGTTGTGTAGTTGGTTAGATTATTTGATTTGGATTCGATTGTTTTGGTGAGATGAAATTGATTTGATTGATGTGTGAATGGCGTGGGCCTTCACTAGACCGGGGATAAGGCTAGGCCTTGTCCCGTTTCGAGTATCGTGCCGTTATGCCGCCGAAATTTTCTAAAATATGTTAGAAAATAAAAATATCATTTTATTGTGTAAATGAATTGAATAGAAATTCATAGGTTGAAATAAAATGTTTTATCGTTAAAAATATAAATTTTAACGTGAATGTGAATAAATGAATAGTTATAAACAAATCGGCCGATTTGTTTGCATATACACTGATTTGACTGATATTGATTGGGTCGATAAATTTTACACATCGCCCAACTGCACAAATAAAATCTGTGTTTGATTGTTTGAAACCCCACACGGGTGTTGGGATGAAATTTGAAGTTCACTCATCCTGATTGATTGAATATGTCGATCGATTGATTGACAGGCTGTTATAGGCGTTGAATATCTATATTTGATGCCTTTACAGTGTAGTGCACTTTGGTTGATGGTTGATTATTTTCAATGTTATTATATACATGTGTTGTATGAAAATCCATATAATTAACTTTATATGGTAATTGATTGGGCCTCATTCCAATCGTGAAAATAAAGAATATTTTTATAATAAGAAATATTTGAAATAGAAATATTCGAAATGGAATATTTGAAAATTTCAATATATGAAGCCGTGTTGATTAGATGCGCCATTTTGACGTGAACGATATTTTTATCGATTTTATTCCTTTTGAAATGGATATTGAAAAGTAATTTTGAAATCAAATATTTCGAAATGAATTGAATTGAAAACGATTTCGAAATGAATTGAATTGAAAACGATTTCGAAATGAATTGAATTGAAAACGATTTCGAAATGAATTGAATTGAAAACGAATTCGAAATGAATTGAATTGAAAACGAATTCGAAATGAATTGAATTGAAAACGAATTCGAAATGAATTGAATTGAAAACGAATTCGAAATGAATTGAATTGAAAACGATTTCGAAATGAATTGAATTGAAAATGAATTCAAATTGAATTGAAATTTGAATTGAATTGAAATTTGAATTGAATTGAAATGAATTTTAAAACGGATTTATAAGGAAGGATTCAATTTTGCTTTGAATTGAAATGGAAGTTGAAATAGGTTTTGAAACGATTTTAAAACTATTTATATAATTCGTTTTAAATAAGAATCGACGAAGTATATATTATATATTATATATATAATATAATGGCCTAAATAGAACGCGCCGCGCCGCGGCAGTTCGTGAATTTCGACCATTTATTTCAAACGGACATTGCGGGAGATCCGACCGTCGGATTCTCCTAAAACCGGAACCGTTGGGTTCGTATCGAAAAGAGCTTTCTAATGAATGTTAGAAATTTGAAATCTAACGGTTGGATTTGGAATTATGTCCAAATCAAATTCGAAAAAGGTCGCTGTAAGTGCAGTTCGATGGCCATTGATGGAAATCGACTGTACGGGCCTTGATAAAATTATTAAAAATAGTAATAATTTGTGTAAAATCATAAGAAATGATTTAGAAAGAATTGGGATGAAAAACTCCATATTTGAAAAGATAAAAATAGGTTTTTATCGAAATGAACTAGTTTTGAACTAGAATTATAATTCTATTTATTTTTAAATAAATAAATTGAATTCGAAAAGGGTTTTAAAAGTAACCAAAATTCCAATGATTGCATTGGAGTGGATTTGAATCGAAATTGTCTTCGGAATATTTCGATGTTGGAATTCGTGATTATACAGGTGTTGTTATGGAAATTTGAAAGATATATATGTATATCGTTATTTCCAATACGACATTTGTTAGTCGTAGAATTCGATATTGAATATAAGCCGATATATTTTCTATTCAGAGCCTTGTATTGAATATCGAATGTGATTTGGGTTTGTCGTGAATGGTGTCTTCATTAACACTGTTCTTGAACCCAGTTGAGAAATGATTAAATCTTTTTATTTAGATTTAATGAAGTGTACCAATTAAATAACATTTAATTGGAATTGAATTGATATTGATTTTTGGGTTTATCGTGAACAGTGTTTTAAATAACACTTGTTCTTTAACCCGATAATTAATGAACGTGATTTGGGTTTGTCGTGAATGGTGTCTTCACTAACACTCTTCTTGAACCCAAGTGAGAAAAGATTAAATCTTTTTATTCAGATTTAATGAAGTGTACCAATTAAATAACATTTAATTGGAATTGAATCGATATTGATTTTTGGGTTTATCGTGGACAGTGTTTTAAATAACACTCGTTCTTTAACCCGACGATTAATGAATGTGATTTTGGGTTTATCGTGAACCGTGTTTTTAAATGACACTGATTCTTTAACCCAGTCAAAAGATTAAAACTAAGTGGAGTTTTAATGAATCTTTAATTAGATTGAAAAGATCGAGAATGGAGTATCACCAGTTTTTGCTCCAGGCGATAGTTAAATCTTTAATTGGATTTGAACGTGAAATTTAGAAACTAACTGTCGGTTAGCCAAGCAGAATGGTTTTCTGGATATTGATCTGATGTTGGTTTCGGCCTTCGGGGTTAATATTTGGGGAATTATTCTCTTGATTAATTTACGGTTAGTGACTAATGAATTGGAATGAGGCGTATGTTGTGTTTGTGTAACACTTATTTAAAATATACGCGAGTTATTCGGAAAGACCGGGTTTATCCCATTCTGAATAACTGATACGACGATAAGTCGAAGATGAAGACGATGGTCGAAGACCGGAGGTCTTCACGTCGTTTGGGTGATAACTGATGATCTTGATTGGGCTGTACACCCAAGAAGATGGAAACAGTTAGTGATCGTCCAGACGTACTTGGAGATCGATGGATATGCGGGGTACTAGGTGCCTCCGGTTTCGTTCAGGCCCAGAACGGACTTGTAAATGGACTGTGTGTCTGACATTGGATTTCATTCTGTGTGACTGATATCGGTTGCATAGAGTGGTTTGCCTGTGTGGCATGCTAAGATGCAAATGATCAAGGCTTCTGTTGAAAAGCAAAGTCTTGTGGTGATGATCAAAGCACGGCCTTTGTGGCGTAGCTTTGTGTAACGTTTACTTCGCGAGTTTCACACCCGGTATGAACCAAAAACGGGAGAAAGGACCTCAGGGAGGGCCTGCGTTTCTTCCTAGTTAGAAGTGGCGTCAGTGGTTTTACACGCCCTGACGAGTTTGACTTATGTGGTTGTTGCTGTTGCGAGGCGCCTCGGATTGATCGGTCGTTCTCGAACCGATGGAGTCATTTAGTGGCTCATTTACGCCCCAAAGGGCGGGGAAACGTAGTGTTCAGGCATTTTAATCCACAGCGGTGGACCGGCCCTGTCGCTCCTAGGGTCACTCGAGCTCTGATCCTGAGGCTGGGGCTAGGCAGTCTCGAATCGATTGAGGACTATCTTTTGCCTCGGTTCATAGATGGAAATCCAATTTCCAAATACGAGACTCTGCGGTTTTGATTGTATATCCTATATATGGCGACATAGTGGGATGGGGCGCTTATGCTGCCTATGATTGATACTTATGATTTGAAGTTGTTTTATACACTATGCACTTATTATAGTATCAAATGATTTGTTTTAAACGTATCAAGCATTCTTTGGCTGTTATAAGGGAAAACCCTATCCCCCGGTTTGCGTTGCATTGTGTGATAGGAACTGGGTCTTATAACAGCTTCATCTTTCTTTATTTAGCATTGCGCTGCTGTTTTATGCACTGGTATTCTTGGGAGGAAACCCGTTCCGTGTTATACGGCGTGGTCCCTTGATTTACCTAACTTTTAAAATAAAGAATAATAACTATTTTAGTTCTCACACCAGTCACATGACTGACCTGGAGTTTATTGTTTTAACCTAAACTCTGGGTGCCCTTATTTTGACACGGGCAGCTAGTAGTTTTGGTTTTGCAGATTTATATTCACAGGATCCTGGTTTACAGCTGGAACGATATCCGGAAAGCTTTGTATCCGTATATCTTCTTCTAGTTGTGTATTGTATTATTTTCCGCTGCGATGTATTTAAATGTAATTTAAATCTCTGATATTTCTGTGTAATATTCTTTTATACTCTGCATATTCTTGTAATCTGATGCATCGTTGTAATATACAATGAAATGTTCTTTTATATGCATTCTGTTGTGGCTTGTTCTCGAACTATCCGACGCTTTCCTTTACGGGGAAGTTGCGGGTCTTCACATTTGGTATCAGAGCTTTGGTTTACAAAGCAGAGAACAAGGCACATTAGAAACATACGAAAGAGTTCATCAGATATTGGATTAGCAATATCCAATGAGAATGACTCGTTAGAGATAGGATCAGTAGTATCCTAGAACGGGTGTGAAGAGTATATTTTTCTAATGAAAACAAACTTTTGTTTTGAAAATTTAAATCAATTATTCGTATTTGATTATCCATTTATATTGATGTGGACAATCCAGTATATATAGATTTTGCGTATACGTCTGATCCGCGTGTATTCGAAATTTTAATATATTGGATAGATATAGCATCACACTCTAGTCGCCCGAAGATGGTACTGATGATTGTCATGACATCATCAGTATTTATGTTCGTGTCTCGAAGGTGTGATTCTCTATATATTTCCATTAGGCTGGTGTGAGAACCCAAAACTTATATATAGCTAGAATACATCGTTGTGATTTGGCATCAAAAACATGATTTTTGTATATATATCAAATTATGAATTTGAAACGTTAAATTCACTAATTGATTGATGTTTGTGTTGTTTGTTTAGTTGTTTGCTAATTTTTAACCATTTATGCCTAATTTAACCAAATATTGATTGTATTGAAAATTGGTCGCGTTTGCTTGCATATACATATACTTATATTGAACAGGTCATAGCAAGGAGGCTAGAGCAGAGAATAAAATTTGTTTGCCCGACAAATAGGTACATGTTTACTACATAATTTCCTGTTTTGTTTGGGTGATGATGATTTTGTGAGCCTATTGGCTAGCCGCTTGGCTTTTTCTTTTTCTTTTTGAGATCTGAAGGACCGGGAACGCTATTTGCAATTTCCCGATGCTCCCATTGCAGGGGAGGTTATGGCGAAATTTTTCAAAAATTTAGGGAGTTAGCCAAATTTTTGAAATTTTGAAAATTCTCAGAAACTAAAGAGTTGGAGAATGGAAGCCTGATCGATCGTAGAGCTGAATAATCAAACCACTTTCGACTTTGTTCCTTTTCGGGGACGAAAAGTTTTAAGTGGGGGAGATTGTAACAACCCGTAAAATGTGAGCCAGTTTGAAATTTTTATTTTGGCCATTTTAGCGAGTTTTGATTATTTAAAATGAATTATTTTAAATAATAACGACGAGAAAATTTAATTCAAATGGAATTCGACGTATATATTATATACGCCGTCGTTAGAATATAAATAATTATATATAATTATAAATAGAATTGAAAATGGCGCGGTAGTTCGATAATTCGATTTCAAACTTCAATTGAATGTACCGGGTGCAAAACAATCCGGATTTTAGTGAAACCAAAAATAATGGAATCTAATAGTGAATATCTTTCTAACGAATCCGAAAAATCAAGATTTCATATCAGGAATCAAAAGATATGTCCAGTTGAAATTTCTGAATAGTCGCTATGGAATTCAGACCCTTAAAAATGGACATTTTGCAAACGAGCTCGGATTTCGACGAAACCACTTTCGTTGGGTCCGTGATGTTAAGTTATTGCTAGATTCCAAATTTCATAATTTTTCGAATCAATATGTGAGCGTGGCATAGGAAAACGTGTTTTGACCATTTCAGTTGATTTTAATCGACTGGAAATTGGCCATTTTTCTAACGGTCTCAGAATTCGACGAAACTAGTTTTGTTAGGACCGTATCGTCAATACGAAGCTAGAAAATATTTTTCTGGAATTTTTCTAGTTAGTATGTGACCCCGGTAATTTGAAATGTACGTTTAAAATTCAATATAGTGATTTAAAGGTAAATTAAAAGGAAACTGATCGAAACGGTCGATTCAGCTTGCGGTACATATCCCATTGTGTTCGGAATGGGGGTGAAACGCTATGGGCGACAGGCGGTGGGCCTCGTTTCGAGGTCTTATGAAAAAGTCAACTTTAGGTTGAATTAAATAATAATAAAATAAAATAAAAAAAAAGGGAAATCCCCTTTCCTTTATCTCTGGCCCCCCCCCCCTAATTTTCATTTAAATCGAATCGAAAAAAAAAAGGAAAAAAAAAAAGGAGTGAACCCTCGATGACCAGTCGCCCCACCTGGAGGACCTCGCCGCCGCCTAGGGCAGGCGCACCCCCTCCGACCTCCTGACCTCGCGCCTTCCTCTCCCCTCGCGCTCATCTCCTTCCTCCCTTCGAATCGAAGACGCAAACGCCAGAGCCTCCCCCCACCGTGACGACCGCCGACGAATTGAAGGCCGCCAGCCCCCCCACCTCCTCGCGATGGCCCGCCACCCCACCACGCTGCGCCCCGGCACCAACCGCCACCTCCGGCAACGTCCCCCCCCCTTCTCTCTCTCACGCAGTAAGTATTTATTTATTTTTTTTATTTATTTATTTTATAAAACCTGATTTTAAATATTTTTAAAACCTGATTTTAAATATTTTTAAAAACTGATTATAAAATATTTTTAAAAACTGATTTTAAACCATTTTTAAAAACTGATTTTAAACCATTTTTAAAAACTGATTTTAAAGCATTGTAAAAACTGATTTTTTTTATTATTTTAGATTTTAAAACTGAAATTTATAAATGATTTTAAAAACTAATTTAAAATGATTTTTAAAAACTGATTTAAAATGAAAATAAAAATCATACTTTTAAAAGGAGAAAAGACGGGATATTTATTATGTAAAAGGAGCAAGACATGATTTTTATATTTTTAAAGTAATAAAAATATGATTTTTATATTTTTAAAGTATTAAAAATATAATCTTTCATATAGTAGAAGGGTAAAAATGTGATTTTTATGGGTGTAGAGAGTTAAAAATATAATTTTTACATGATCGGGATATTAAAAATGTCACCTTTATATATGTAGAAAAATAAAAATGAGATTTTTATAAAGATGAAATCTTTAAATTTGAAAAAGCAAAGTCCACGTTTTTATAAAGGCGAAATCTTTTTATATAGTAGCGTAAATAAAAATTCGATTTTTATATAAAGAACTTTGAAATAAAAATTCGATTTTTATATAAAGAACTTTGAAATAAAAATTCGATTTTTATATAAAGAACTTTGAAATAAAAATTCGATTTTTATATAAAGAACTTTGAAATAAAAATTCGATTTTTATATATTGAATAACATAGTAAAAATTCGATTTTTACATTTGTAGTGAAAGCAGCAACGAAGGTGACAAAAAGGCGAAAAGACGAAGACTTCTGCAAATGTAGAGCCGTGGAGCTAGGATAGCTATTGGTGAGAATTTCTCACCTTTCAATTTAATTTTTCTAGTTATATATATATACTAGGATGCAGACGGTGCTTATTAGAAGCACCCGACACCCGTCCACAAACCATGGACTTGTTTGATTGGTTGTGTAGTTGGTTAGATTATTTGATTTGGATTCGATTGTTTTGGTGAGATGAAATTGATTTGATTGATGTGTGAATGGCGTGGGCCTTCACTAGACCGGGGATAAGGCTAGGCCTTGTCCCGTTTCGAGTATCGTGCCGTTATGCCGCCGAAATTTTCTAAAATATGTTAGAAAATAAAAATATCATTTTATTGTGTAAATGAATTGAATAGAAATTCATAGGTTGAAATAAAATGTTTTATCGTTAAAAATATAAATTTTAACGTGAATGTGAATAAATGAATAGTTATAAACAAATCGGCCGATTTGTTTGCATATACACTGATTTGACTGATATTGATTGGGTCGATAAATTTTACACATCGCCCAACTGCACAAATAAAATCTGTGTTTGATTGTTTGAAACCCCACACGGGTGTTGGGATGAAATTTGAAGTTCACTCATCCTGATTGATTGAATATGTCGATCGATTGATTGACAGGCTGTTATAGGCGTTGAATATCTATATTTGATGCCTTTACAGTGTAGTGCACTTTGGTTGATGGTTGATTATTTTCAATGTTATTATATACATGTGTTGTATGAAAATCCATATAATTAACTTTATATGGTAATTGATTGGGCCTCATTCCAATCGTGAAAATAAAGAATATTTTTATAATAAGAAATATTTGAAATAGAAATATTCGAAATGGAATATTTGAAAATTTCAATATATGAAGCCGTGTTGATTAGATGCGCCATTTTGACGTGAACGATATTTTTATCGATTTTATTCCTTTTGAAATGGATATTGAAAAGTAATTTTGAAATCAAATATTTCGAAATGAATTGAATTGAAAACGATTTCGAAATGAATTGAATTGAAAACGATTTCGAAATGAATTGAATTGAAAACGATTTCGAAATGAATTGAATTGAAAACGAATTCGAAATGAATTGAATTGAAAACGAATTCGAAATGAATTGAATTGAAAACGAATTCGAAATGAATTGAATTGAAAACGAATTCGAAATGAATTGAATTGAAAACGATTTCGAAATGAATTGAATTGAAAATGAATTCAAATTGAATTGAAATTTGAATTGAATTGAAATTTGAATTGAATTGAAATGAATTTTAAAACGGATTTATAAGGAAGGATTCAATTTTGCTTTGAATTGAAATGGAAGTTGAAATAGGTTTTGAAACGATTTTAAAACTATTTATATAATTCGTTTTAAATAAGAATCGACGAAGTATATATTATATATTATATATATAATATAATGGCCTAAATAGAACGCGCCGCGCCGCGGCAGTTCGTGAATTTCGACCATTTATTTCAAACGGACATTGCGGGAGATCCGACCGTCGGATTCTCCTAAAACCGGAACCGTTGGGTTCGTATCGAAAAGAGCTTTCTAATGAATGTTAGAAATTTGAAATCTAACGGTTGGATTTGGAATTATGTCCAAATCAAATTCGAAAAAGGTCGCTGTAAGTGCAGTTCGATGGCCATTGATGGAAATCGACTGTACGGGCCTTGATAAAATTATTAAAAATAGTAATAATTTGTGTAAAATCATAAGAAATGATTTAGAAAGAATTGGGATGAAAAACTCCATATTTGAAAAGATAAAAATAGGTTTTTATCGAAATGAACTAGTTTTGAACTAGAATTATAATTCTATTTATTTTTAAATAAATAAATTGAATTCGAAAAGGGTTTTAAAAGTAACCAAAATTCCAATGATTGCATTGGAGTGGATTTGAATCGAAATTGTCTTCGGAATATTTCGATGTTGGAATTCGTGATTATACAGGTGTTGTTATGGAAATTTGAAAGATATATATGTATATCGTTATTTCCAATACGACATTTGTTAGTCGTAGAATTCGATATTGAATATAAGCCGATATATTTTCTATTCAGAGCCTTGTATTGAATATCGAATGTGATTTGGGTTTGTCGTGAATGGTGTCTTCATTAACACTGTTCTTGAACCCAGTTGAGAAATGATTAAATCTTTTTATTTAGATTTAATGAAGTGTACCAATTAAATAACATTTAATTGGAATTGAATTGATATTGATTTTTGGGTTTATCGTGAACAGTGTTTTAAATAACACTTGTTCTTTAACCCGATAATTAATGAACGTGATTTGGGTTTGTCGTGAATGGTGTCTTCACTAACACTCTTCTTGAACCCAAGTGAGAAAAGATTAAATCTTTTTATTCAGATTTAATGAAGTGTACCAATTAAATAACATTTAATTGGAATTGAATCGATATTGATTTTTGGGTTTATCGTGGACAGTGTTTTAAATAACACTCGTTCTTTAACCCGACGATTAATGAATGTGATTTTGGGTTTATCGTGAACCGTGTTTTTAAATGACACTGATTCTTTAACCCAGTCAAAAGATTAAAACTAAGTGGAGTTTTAATGAATCTTTAATTAGATTGAAAAGATCGAGAATGGAGTATCACCAGTTTTTGCTCCAGGCGATAGTTAAATCTTTAATTGGATTTGAACGTGAAATTTAGAAACTAACTGTCGGTTAGCCAAGCAGAATGGTTTTCTGGATATTGATCTGATGTTGGTTTCGGCCTTCGGGGTTAATATTTGGGGAATTATTCTCTTGATTAATTTACGGTTAGTGACTAATGAATTGGAATGAGGCGTATGTTGTGTTTGTGTAACACTTATTTAAAATATACGCGAGTTATTCGGAAAGACCGGGTTTATCCCATTCTGAATAACTGATACGACGATAAGTCGAAGATGAAGACGATGGTCGAAGACCGGAGGTCTTCACGTCGTTTGGGTGATAACTGATGATCTTGATTGGGCTGTACACCCAAGAAGATGGAAACAGTTAGTGATCGTCCAGACGTACTTGGAGATCGATGGATATGCGGGGTACTAGGTGCCTCCGGTTTCGTTCAGGCCCAGAACGGACTTGTAAATGGACTGTGTGTCTGACATTGGATTTCATTCTGTGTGACTGATATCGGTTGCATAGAGTGGTTTGCCTGTGTGGCATGCTAAGATGCAAATGATCAAGGCTTCTGTTGAAAAGCAAAGTCTTGTGGTGATGATCAAAGCACGGCCTTTGTGGCGTAGCTTTGTGTAACGTTTACTTCGCGAGTTTCACACCCGGTATGAACCAAAAACGGGAGAAAGGACCTCAGGGAGGGCCTGCGTTTCTTCCTAGTTAGAAGTGGCGTCAGTGGTTTTACACGCCCTGACGAGTTTGACTTATGTGGTTGTTGCTGTTGCGAGGCGCCTCGGATTGATCGGTCGTTCTCGAACCGATGGAGTCATTTAGTGGCTCATTTACGCCCCAAAGGGCGGGGAAACGTAGTGTTCAGGCATTTTAATCCACAGCGGTGGACCGGCCCTGTCGCTCCTAGGGTCACTCGAGCTCTGATCCTGAGGCTGGGGCTAGGCAGTCTCGAATCGATTGAGGACTATCTTTTGCCTCGGTTCATAGATGGAAATCCAATTTCCAAATACGAGACTCTGCGGTTTTGATTGTATATCCTATATATGGCGACATAGTGGGATGGGGCGCTTATGCTGCCTATGATTGATACTTATGATTTGAAGTTGTTTTATACACTATGCACTTATTATAGTATCAAATGATTTGTTTTAAACGTATCAAGCATTCTTTGGCTGTTATAAGGGAAAACCCTATCCCCCGGTTTGCGTTGCATTGTGTGATAGGAACTGGGTCTTATAACAGCTTCATCTTTCTTTATTTAGCATTGCGCTGCTGTTTTATGCACTGGTATTCTTGGGAGGAAACCCGTTCCGTGTTATACGGCGTGGTCCCTTGATTTACCTAACTTTTAAAATAAAGAATAATAACTATTTTAGTTCTCACACCAGTCACATGACTGACCTGGAGTTTATTGTTTTAACCTAAACTCTGGGTGCCCTTATTTTGACACGGGCAGCTAGTAGTTTTGGTTTTGCAGATTTATATTCACAGGATCCTGGTTTACAGCTGGAACGATATCCGGAAAGCTTTGTATCCGTATATCTTCTTCTAGTTGTGTATTGTATTATTTTCCGCTGCGATGTATTTAAATGTAATTTAAATCTCTGATATTTCTGTGTAATATTCTTTTATACTCTGCATATTCTTGTAATCTGATGCATCGTTGTAATATACAATGAAATGTTCTTTTATATGCATTCTGTTGTGGCTTGTTCTCGAACTATCCGACGCTTTCCTTTACGGGGAAGTTGCGGGTCTTCACAGATTGTATAACCTATATATGGCGACATAGTGGTATGGGGCATTCATGCCGCCTATGATTGATACTTATGATTTGAAGTGTTTTATACACTATGCACTTATATTAGTATCAAATGATTTGTTTTAAACGTATAAAGCATTCTTTGGCTGTTATAAGGGAAAGCCCTATCCTCGACTGCATTGCATTGTGTGATGGGACCTGGGTCTTATAACAGCTTCATTTTTCTTCATTTAGCATTGCGCTGTTGTTTTATGCACTGGTATTCTTGGGAGGAAACCCGTTCCGTGTTATACGGCGTGGTCCCTTGATTTACCTTTGAAAATGAAGATTAATAACTGTTTTTGTTCTCACACCAGTCACATGACTGACCTGGAGTTTATTGTTTTAACCTAAACTCTGGGTGCCCCTATTTTTGACACGGGCAGCTAGTAGTTTCGGTTTTGCAGATTTATATTCACAGGATCCTGGTTGACAGCTGGAACGATATCCGGAAAGCTTTGTATCCGTATATCTCATTCTAGTTGTGTATTGTATTATTTTTCCGCTGCGATGTATTTAAATGTAATTTAAATCTCTGATAATTCTGTGTAATATTCTTTTATACTCTGTATATTCTTGTAATCTGATGCATTGTTGTAATATACAATGAAATGTTCTTCTGTATGCGTTCTGTTTTGTCGTGTTCTCGAACTATCCGACGCTTTCCTTTACGGGGAAGTTACGGGTTTTTACAAACATACACTTATCAGAGTACAACACTTACAACATAGCGGAACAAACTATAACTAGATAATGCTGAAGCCTCCTGCTCCAAGCTCCTTTAGATAGATCTGTAAAATCCTGAAACTACTTGACTGCCCGTACAAATTTAGGCACCCAAGAGTTTAGGTAGAACAAAACAAAATAAACTCCGGGTCAGTCATGGGACTGGTATGAGTAAACAGTTTTAAAACAGTTTCAGAAAACTAAATGATATCTCATAAGACCACGCCGTATAACACGGAACGGGTTTTTCCCTTATGAAAATCCAAACACTTGATTCAACTTTATATCAAACTCTTTGATATTATAATAATGTCTAAATCAAGTAAATAACAATCTAGTGGAACGTTTGCATCTCACGTTCCACATATATATACAATCAAAACCGCAAGCACGTATTGGGTATTTGGATTTCCAACTATGACAAGGTATGGAACCACCTTCCGCTGGTATATCTCTAGAGGAGAATACACCGAGTTAAATAAGAACATCTTGCAACTCAGCCACACATGACCGACCACTCATTTCGCTTGAGTGTATCGAATGTATATCACCAACGATTGGGATCAGCAACCGTTTCCCGAATGGGACAGCATCGACAATAGATTTTTAGAAGTAAATGAAACTCTAGATCAGGTGATTATACACCCTAATAGGTGCGACCTACATAGCCATGCTGCTTGCCCGATTTCTGTCATTTACCGGATGATGAGGCTAGAAGCTACGCTTTATCATCACACCAGATTCACTTCGAATGCCACATCGTCAAATCCATCAAATCACCGATTGATGTCCTCAACACTACATTACGTGTTAGCTAAAGAAGTTTCCTTCTCCGCTCCCACTCTTGGTACGGTTGAAGAAATCAATGTACGTGACCATTCTGGAAATACTCTGTCAGACATTCATCCATACACGTCACCCAGGAAAAGGATGTACTGAAGGTACTATTTCTATTAATAGAAAAAGTCCTTGCACTCTACTCCGTCTTCGATTATCTTTATATAATCTGATTCGCACGCTACTGCCGATATGGAGTGGTTCTTCGGATAATAATCCAACCGGTCTCTCCATATTGACAACGATGGTCAAAACTTCGATAGTCTGTGATTTAACTATCGAATAAAAACAAGTGTTTCGATAGTCGATGATTTAACTATCGAATAAAACAAGTGTTCATCCAAACATCCAACAATCAGTGAGCCTTTAATTAATATTTCATTAATTAAATCACTACTCTATTTCTTTATCAATATTTGTTAACCAAATATTTTCAATAACCATATTGGCCTTATCCGTTATTTGGAAAACATTTCCATATATTGCCTCCCTTTATTTTCTAAACTTTAGAAAATATTCATTATTCTATTTCCAAGCTTTGCACATATTTGGGTTAAAACAGATGTTGTGTAAACCATCGTTACGACAACCCAAATACAGTATTTAACTAATTCTTATTCCACATTGATCTTCGAGCCTTAATCTTGCTACCTATCGGTATATCATGAAATCAATCAAGTTGGGGTATAATTACCTCTCAGACCTTGACTGAATAACATTTAACGTCAAAACAGACAAGACTACTTACTTGAATAATCAATACCATACAACTGATTATTCACCTTTAAACACAGATACATTTTCTCTTTCTATTCCTACGAGATTTTATTCTTATACTTCCCTTTTTAATTATACTATTCTATTTCTAAGTTCGTTTCCTTATCGACTTCTATATATTTTGATATGTTAATTTCTAACTATCAAATTATCTTAAAAATATTCTATCTCCTTAAATTCCCGAAAAAATTCGCCATAACCTCCTTTGTACCGGGAGCATCGGGAAATTTCAAATAGCTTTCCCGGTCCTTCTTATCTCAAAAAGAAAAAGAAAAAGCCAAGCGGCTTGCCGATACGGCACATAAAATCTCATATATGAATTAAATGCGTACCTTTTGGTCGGGCATTCTATTTATTTCACTTCTATACTTTATTCCATACCTGTCTCCTATATGTCTATACCTGTCCAATCTATTTTAAGTATACCAATCGTTTTAACTCAATTTGTTAATTAAATCTGTTACTTAACTTCTCAGTCTATTTCACCTTCATATTTGAACATGACATGTTCAAATATATTTTAACTGCATATTAACAAATTCTAATTATACTCATACTCTCATTTCCTTATCGACTACTCTATTCAAATTCCAATTTAATTCTATTTGAATTCTCTTTACTTAAAACTTCATTTGAATTCTATTTTCAAATTCTATAGTTTAAAGTCCATTTGAATTTCTATATTCAAATCAATAGTTAAAGTCCATTTGAATTTCTATATTCAAATTCTATATTCAGGTCTATTTGAATTCTCTTTTCAAATTCTATATTCAAAGTCTATTTGAATTCTCTGCATTATTTATAAACAACGTTTATAACTTCAATTCAAATCCCACCTTTCCATTTATAAACAACGTTTATAAATCCAATTCAAATCCCATATCTTCTTTTATAAACAAAATTTATAAATTCGATTCAAATCCCATATTTCCATTTATAAACAACCTTATAAATTCGATTCAAATTCCATCCTTTCATTTATAAACAAAGTTTATAAATTTAATTACTTGTTTATATATATTCAAAACAAGTTAATGTTTCTATACTTCATTTAAAATTCAAATTCTATTTATAAAAATAGAATTCCCCTTTTAAATTTCAAATACCCTTTTTGATATTTTTATAAATCAATATTCAAGCCCAGGGAAAATTTCAACAATCAAATCAACCAATTTTCAATCATTTGATTTTAACACATCATATAGGAATATATATGAAATCAAACAAACAACAAACAGATAATATATTTTTGAGGAATCCAGTTGGATTCCTCCAACCTGTTTTCCTGCATCCACAGACGTTAGTCAACATAGTAATACCCATCCTGCTTCGAGGCAGGATATCGCGGTATGAAGGTCATCCACTAATCATAGCGTGGGGCGTATAGGGTAATCATCCGCTATGAAACTGCGGGCATCCGCTAATGATACTGCGGGAATCCAACCAATCATCAACCCAATATATATATATATAATAGTCAACCAATCCTAAATAACTATATATATATTTTAAAAACAATCAGACAGCATTCAAACAAGCATAACAATTATTTTTAACGATATAAAAATAATTCTAAACAAACAGGTGAGATTTACTCACCGAGATTTTCCTTTGCCGAATATCCTGTGAAATTCAAATCTTACTGCTTCGAATCGCCTCGAATGAATTTTATCGTGTACCTACGATAATTTTATTCAAATTTACAGGTTAAACATCTATTCATTTAAATTTACTATCTAAACGAATAACTAATTTTCCTATATATTTTAATTAACCAAGTTAAACATTAATTTGCATACTCAACTATTAGTCTATGGATTTTATTTCTATACCAATTAATTTTCTTAAAATGACAAACTAATTCTCTATTTAAATTAATTCTCACTAATTTTCTATTTAAATTAATTCTCTATTTATATTTATGACACACTAATTAATTCTTTAACTAGACTAACTAAATAAATAAATTATTAACTAAAAATATATATATTAAATTACCTAAATCCATCCTCTTCACTTCATCAGCCCCTAAGTACTTCTCTCCCAATCATGCTGCTCCTTCCAGTAAAGGATCTGCACTTCAAAAACCATGCGACAGTACCCTTCTTTGAACACCAATGCGGCCCATCTCCCTTCCTCTCACCACTGCCCTGACATCGTACTCCCAGATTGCACAAAATCCATCTATTGAGCTGCGTTTTCATTTGTGAATCAAACCGTGAACTCAACCTCCAAATCATCCCCTTCCTAACAGTATCGCACCAAAATTGAATGGCTGGAACCCCTTTGCCAATCGCCTGTATCGCGATTTCACCATTTTCCTTATCCCGGTTTTATGCTTCCCCAAGTCGACGTTCACCAGACATCACCACCAAAATTCCGAGCCTACTGACAAACTCGAGACTTCTACCTCTTTTCCACGCTCGATCCTAACTCATTGGTTCGAACATCGAGACCCCCAAATGGAATCGCACCTAATGTTGAGTATAAGGAATTTCGGTTTTAGGGTTTTTGATTTTGAGGAATTTACTTCGATCTATATATGATTTGTGAAATCAGGGAGGAGCGGTTTTATACAGATGGAAAGAGAGAAATAAAGAGGACGTGGTTTGATTTGAGCAGAAGGAAAGGAGTGGTGATTAACAAAGAGGGAGGTGTCCCTTTATTTTACCTTAAATTTTATTCAATTTTTATTCAATTTAAACTGGTATCCTTAATTAAAACACCCCTTTGATTCCGAACTCCTTTCTGAACCGAACAACTAACGATCTTAGGGTAATACTACTATTACGGACACACTGGGATAGGCCACGAGGTCCAATTCGATCATCCGCAACGGATATTAATTTATATTGATATAAATTAAATTTCAAATCACTTAAATTCTTCGATAATAATTTAATATTATTATCGTTATAAATTCAAATAAAATTTCCCATTAATTATTTGAACTGTATTAAATTCAAATTAAATTCTGAATTCATTTAAATCTATTTTCGTATTCTGTTATTTTAATATATTCAATATTAAATCGAAATTGATTATTAAATCGCTAACTTTATATAAATATTCATTTAATTTATCAAATTAATATTTAAAACCGTATTCAATATTCGAATCTAACTGACGGAATATCCGGGTCATTACATGGGCAGAGGCCGGTCTGGGAAGGGCGACGGCGCCTAGTGCCGGTGGTGGTGGGTATCGGGGGGCGCGAGATTGTTTTTTTTCTTCTGAAATGAAATAGAAACGGGGGGCCTGATTTGAAGAGAAAGGAGTTAAGGGGGGTGGAGAATATAATAATATATATTTATTTTAATTAATCTTTGATTTCAAACTCGAAATGAGACCCATCGAGTGTCGTCCCTAGCTAACTACCCCCATTCCGAACATAACGGGATATGTATCATAAGCTGATTCGGTCGTTTCGACCAGTTTCCGTCAAAA